>CABIKL010001518.1:0-15144 GCA_902196195.1 Aptinothrips rufus
GCGCCGCACGTAGTTTATAGACGACCCCTTGACGCGCCGCACGTAGTTTATAGACGACCCCTTGACGCGCCGCGCCGTGCTGCGCAGCGGAGCGGAGAGAGGAGGAAAGGAGGAGTGATTCGAGAGAGGGAAATGGACTGTCGATCACCAGCAGTCCCACAGCCGTCTGAGATACCCGCCATTGTCAACGTGATCCTGACTTGATACACGACTGTTTTTTTATTGTTGTTTCTTTCTCGAGATCAGTAGATGATCCAGAGAAGCCGTGCGTTAAAAAGATTTCTTTTTATTCCTACTGAAATCGTCTCTTTCCCGCTCACTTACATCACATCCACTCTCATATATGTCTGGGAAGAAATCCAATAAGGAAAATAACTGGGTTTACTTAGTAGGGAATGTTGGCATAGCCCTTGGTAAGGTTAAGAAACGCCAGAAAAACTTGCCTCTTAGAACAAAATTAAGTTTTGCTCTCACTCGTTTGTCAGGACAGGAGGAGTTTCGGCACCTAATTTCACGCCCCATCGACTATTTCCCCCAGCGGACCTTGATGATCATTATCTTAATTACGTGAATCAATCTTTTGAATCGAACTGCTTTGAGAGAGTTCCATCACCAATTTTTCCAATTAACCTGATTATTGCTATCCTTTCTGCTGTCGCTGTCAAGGGACAGCGCGCATCAACGCGAGAGTCAAGGATAGCTTCGGCGCTTACGTACTGCATCGTCAGAAAACACATGCCGTGTCCAGAGCTCTAAACTGTAAAAATTTTAGTCGTCATTTTGACAATTCCATTGCAAGTTATTTTTACAGAAAGTTCATCATAGCCGCTTGATGACAATGTCATCACCCTTATACTTTTGCATAGCAGTTTGGAGCGTATCTGGTGAAAATCATCACAAGTGATGAATGTGCTGTCGTACTGACTAGAACTTTTCCTTTCGGTCGGATGAAAAAGTCATCAGGATATTTGTCGTCAAAGTGACGACAAATTTTGACAGTGCAGTGCCTGTTTATGGGCGGCCCTTGCGTAGCTCGTAGCTGCGGCTGCTACGCAGCGACGCGGTACCCTGCGTTATTGTGTGCGGAGCTGAGCAGTGGGCCGAAGGTGGCGGGCCATGGACCGGTGGGCCCGGGTGGGCCGGGTGGCCGGGGCAGGGGCAGGGCCCGCCGATGGAGAGTGGGAACTTGGTGGGCCTTCGCCCAGGTGTGCTGATGAGCGGCACCTTGCACGCCATGAATTATTCAATTTCCACTTGATGGAGTAGAATTGAACCATAATGAGTTTAAGCCTGTTCACGGCCGGGTCTGCTGTTTGATCGCCCGACTACCGCGCCGCCACTCTCTTGTGCCCGCCACGCCTCGCCTCGTCGGGTTCCGAAACGTTCGTATCTGTCTTAGAAGGCCCATGCCAAGAAACTCGAGTTTGGAGACCTACTAACGCTACGCGACTCCGAATCTCGTCTGTATCATGCGGACGAACTTCGTGTAGATGATCTCGCAACTATCGAGTGTATATAAGTCTGTTGTTTTACTTTGCCTCACTTTTCCCATCAGTGCTACGAGGCAAGCTATTGGCATTCGCTCAGGTTGGGTCTCTGTTGAGGGCTAATGACGTCGCGGCCACTTGATGGTGTGCTCTCTCCCTGTCTACTCTCTCTAAAAACGCCTCAAGGCGTCCCCAGCGAGCGGCTCTCTCGCCTTGTCCCCTGCAAAGCGGTCTTTGGTGGTGGGCCCAGTGGTGGGCCCAGTGGTGGTCCAATGGTGGCCCACTGGTGGGTCCAGCAGGACCAGGCCAAGGCTCAGACTCCCGGGGGCGTGCCCTCGCCTTGCCACTCGTTAGTTCACCTTGTTGGGAACCAGATCTTTTATTCACGAAGCAAAAAAGTAAATCCGTTGCTGCTGGCTGCATAGTGAACGGTAAAAGAGGTACACACCAAGGTTTCGTGTGCTTAGTCTATTATGTGTGAGCACGGCGCGTACGCGGCGTAGTTCACAATCCGTGGAGAGTACCCCGCGCTTGAGAGATTTAGTGTGGTATATGGTGGGTCAGACTGTTTTCTCAAAACTACTGTTGAAATTCACCGACTTTTGTGGGTTGATAGACAAACCATATTTTCTCTCAATTTTATACGACAATGATCTGCTAGTTTCCTCATCATTTTCTTGAACATTCTTTTTTGCCTCAAGTGAAATTTGAATGGTATTGTTTCTTGTCCCGTTTTTATTCTATAACTTTAACTGACTGATTCTTTCGTTTCTGTTGCAGGTACGTTATCAGGATGCACACACCTGCGATACGTAAGTTATAATATTTGGGAGTGGTATCTACTCCTATTGAAACTGTGAGACGCTTATTATTACGATGCTATCATGGCACTGTAAATTAGAAATGACGTGTTCGAAGCGTATTGCAGACAGCTCAATGGATGTGGGAGTCTTAACTCGGCATAATATGTATACGTACTATGGATTAATAACGTACGATTCCTTCATCACATGAAAAAAATTTTCTTAAATGGCCGTATTTTCTTCGCTTTTCTTTTAAAGTGGAATTTGGGAAGACTTTTTGATATCGCTCGCATGCTTTTTTTTTATTTGTCCGTTTATCACATACATTAGTACTTTACCAAGCGGGTATCAATTCTCCCCTGTCGTCTCCTCCCCCGCGCCTGCCATGCTGCTGATAGATGAGTGCAAGTATTGTCACCCACACTCGCGTCTTGACGTGCTTGGCATTCCGAATACTGTGAGGAGGTGAAGCTACCCTCCAAAGTCTGAAATATGGGTGGATTGTGGTCATTAGTGGGTTTTTTTTTTTTTAGAGTAGAGCGCTGTTTTTAACATAATGAGAATTTTATCATAATTTGTGATGTTTTTAAATCTATGGTAATGTGACGAGTATTTGATTCCCGTTATTACTCCTCTTTCGAAGGCCAGATGATCGAAAATATCATCAATATAAATTTATTATAAAAATGGTAGTCAGTTTTTCACTACTTACATTCTATTGTCATGACCATACTTCAAAATTTAGTAAGAAGAGTCATAACAATGATTTTCAGTATCTCAAGATTTGCTAGTTGACATTGTTTATTTGTTTTGTCCGAAATGTTAAACAGTTTTCAACATGTGAGCTTTACAAACTGCGAGGAAAGGAGCGGTTGATTTTGACACATGATTGTAATTTGAGCAAGTAAATTTCGTTAACGTCCCAAAACTGAACCAAGTATACCGCTACCCAACCCTCCCCCACCTCCAAGTCCCAGCCCTCCCCCTCCCCCTCCTGCACTGCCACCATTCATACTGCTTGCAACGTTGCCAGCTGTTTGGAGTACTGTACCAGCAGTTTCGATCACAGCCTTAGCTACCTCTGCTTTATCCTGTATCATCTGCACCATATGATGATGATGGCTAGATGCGAAGTCCCCGTCGTGATCCTCCATGTCCTCTCGGTGATGTGAGCAGCCCATGTGTCCATGATGGCCACCGACACCCAGCCCTCCAGCGCCCCCGGTTCCAATGCCTCCGCCACTCATACCTCCTCCCATTTCTCCTGCGATACCACTCCCTCCAATCCCACCCCCGCTCACACCGCCCCCTTGTCCCCCTCCTCCTAGTCCTGTGCCCCCCATTCCTCCAACCCCACCGCCGACACCAGGTAGTCCTCCCCCTATTCCTGGGCCTGGCAAGTTTGGAATCCCACCGCCAAAACCTGGTGGTTTTGGAAGGCTTCCTGCAAGTCCTCCTACACTAGGAAGGTTTCCGCCTATTCCTGTGGGGCTTGGCAACCCAAATGAACCTCCGCCTCCTCCTGACATGCCCGATCCAGACAATCCAGGAGGATGCGGCAGATTGGGCAAACCGCCGCCTGGAACCGGCAAGTTTCCGGACAAACCGGGTGGTCGAGGTAAGTTAGTCAAACCTCCTGGCAAGTTTCCACCTACTCCCGGCAGACCTGGAGGGGAAAGGTTCCCTGATAAACCTGGCGGGCGTGGCAAATTAGGCATGCCACTAGCTAGACTCCCTGATAGTCCTGGTGGCCGCGGCAAGTTAGGTAAACTACCTGACAGATTTGGGGGTCGTGGTAAATTAGGCATACCACCAGGAAGACTCCCTGACAGTCCTGGTGGCCTTGGCAAGTTAGGTAAACTACCTGACAAATTTGGGGGTCGTGGTAAATTAGGCATACCACCAGAAAGACTCCCTGACAGTCCTGGTGGCCTTGGCAAGTTAGGTAAACTACCTGACAAATTTGGGGGCCGTGGTAAATTTGACAAGCCAGCACCTGGCATGGACCCACTAACATTTGGCGTATATCCCGATAAACCCGGAGGACGGGGTAAATTTGCCATCCCACTGCCAGGTAAATTTACACCCGTTGGAATGTTACCTGACAAACCAGATGGACGCGGTAAATTTGGCATACTACCACTGGGCAAATTTACGCCAGTTGGGATGTTCCCTGAAAAACCCGGTGGTCGGGGCAAATTTGGCGTCCCAACTCCGGATAAGTTTATACTTGACGGAAGGTTTCCCGACATACCTGGAGGACGGGGTATATTAGGCATTCCACCACCATTTGGTAAACTGACTCCGGATGTCGGAAAATTACTTGAAAAACCTGGAGGCCGAGGTAAATTTACGTTATTTGATGGAAGTTGGCCTGATAACCCCTGAGGACGCGGTAAATTTGGCATTCCACTGCCAGGTAAGTTTGTGCCCATTGGAATGTTACTTGACAAACCTGGCGGACGAGGCACATTTGGCATATTTCCACTAGGTAAATTCACCCCTGATGGGATATTCCCTGAAAAACCTGGTGGTCGAGGCAAATTTGGCATCCCACCTCCAGGCAAGTTTATGCCCGACATATTTGGAGGACGGGGCATATTAGGCAAGCCACCACCATTTGGTAAACTAACACCGGATGTCGGAAAATTGCCTGAAAAACCTGGTGGTCGAGGTAAATTTACGTGGGTTGATGGTGGTTGGCCAGATAACCCTGGAGGGCGGGGTAAGTTTGATAAACTGCCCCCAGGTAAGCTGCCACTGAAAGTTGGTAGATTACCTGATAGACCTGGAGGGCGGGGGAAATTTCCCATGCTTCCGCCGGGGAGATTCACCCCGGATGGTAAACTTCCTGACAACGCAGGCGGACGAGGTATATTTGGCTTTACACTGCCTGGTGTATTGGCGTTTGTGGATTGGACATTTACTGAAATTCCTGGGGGTCGAGGTAAATTTACACCTGTAGTCGGTATACTGCCTGAAAAGCCTGGAGGTCGAGGTAAATTTGGAATACTTCCGCCAGATAAATTTACACCTGACGTGGGAAAATTGCCCGACAATCCTTGAGGGCGAGGTAAATTTACATTTGTGGACGGAATGCTGCCAGAAATGCTTGGGGGCCGAGGTAGGTTTACAGCCGTAGTAGGAAGACTGCCTGATATTTCCGAAGGCCGGGGTAAATTTCCGCCTGAAGTCGGGAGACCTCCTGACACCCCAACTGGTCGACCGAAATTCGGCATACTTCCGCTAGGTAAATTCACATTTGTGGACGGTATGTTGCCTGACACGGTAGGGGGTCGTGGCAAATTCGGATATGATGTTGGAGAATTTGCTGACAGCCCGGGTAAATTTGGGATGTTACCACCGGGGAAATTTACTCCTGTATTTGGCACATTTCCTTGCATTGCCGGCCTCTGGGGGAAATTCGCTATGGAAGTCGGAAGATTACCGGACATACTTGGTGGACGAGGTAAATTAGGCAAGCTGCCGACACTATTCGCGTTCGTGCCTAAATTAATACCTGGTGGTCGTGGTAAGCCCCCTTGAATTACTGGAGGTCGCGGTAAGTTCCCTCCAAAGTTATTTCCTACATTTCCTTGAAAGTCTGGAGGTCGCGGAAAGTTGCCACCATTAGGCGAACCTTGTGGTAGTCGAGGGAAATTTGGTCGGCTACCCCCGAAATCGCTAGCAGGCAGAGATCCCTGGGTGTTTGAGGGACGAGGCACGTTTCCAAAACTTTGGCTATTGTCATTCCAACCTCCGCCTGGAGGTCGTGGAATGCCACCTCCAGCAGTGTTACCATCCAGACCTATACCAGGTGCAGATCCCATAATACTAGGACGCTCCCAGTTTTGAACTTTACCCGTATCACCTGGCGTACTGGAACCAGTACAGCAATTCACAGATATGTCGGGGTTGCCGTCTCTTTTTGGAGGATTTTCATTGCCACTCGGTGTATTCTGAGGCCGAGGGAAATTACCTGGGCGTCTTGGAGGCCGAGGTAAGCGACCGCCTGAATCTGAGGGTCGGTTCCCTCGACCTCCACCCCGCCCATCGCTGTCCTCAGAGCTACCCTCCCTGTCATCTCCCTGCCCTGCACTGCCCCATTGGCCACCGTTATTATTGTTGCCATTCATTGGGAAACGTCCCGGCCTGTGCCCTGAGTGAGGCCTTCCTTGATGCCCATGACGACCCGGCGTCCCCGGCGACCCGATGTCAGTTTGACCACCCTCTCCTACCTCCTCGCCATCGTCATCAGAGTCCGAATCTCTGCAAGGTGGCCTCCTATGCCCTGGTCGGCGGCCCATGTGGTGACGTCCACCGGTAGGTCGTGAGCCCGCCCCTCCCTCTTCCTCTCGTCCTGTATCGATTCCTCCTCCGGTAGGCCCCGCAATTCCCTCTAATGAGACATCACTTTCACCAGTTTGTTCTGGCGTGCGACTACCGCTGATCTCGCTACCACTATTACTAGAGTCTCGAGAATCCCTTCCTCTTCTCCCGGTTTCGGGTCTCTCACCATATGTAGTGTCTCTACCCCGACCTCTCTGATTTTCTTGCCCGTCACTATCCTCTGAGCCTCTAACGTCACTATGTTCTCTCCTGGAACTTTCCCTCTTCGATTCGGCCCATGGGATATCAGGCGCTTTAACCGTAACTCCTTCACCCGTGTTAGAATTAGAAGTTTCAGACCTGTCATTTCGATTTTCACCCACGTATGTGCGACCCTCTGCTATATTGCCTCCTCCTCCCGAACCAGATCTCCCGTTGTTACTTGTCTGTTGACTGCCGTCCTGACTGAAGTTGTTAGTCGGTACTTCAACTGTCCCTCCATCCACTCTACTTGTTCCGCTACCATTACTTGAAAATCTCCTGTTGCTATCATCACGAGAATTAGTCGTGCTTGTGCCAGTCGAAAACCCTCCTGTCTGACCTATTGTTATACGCGAGTTATCAACATTTTCCTGCCCTAATTTTACATGCACATTTATGTGAGGCCTTTTGCCGGACCATTCCCCTGTTTCAGTGCGGCTGCTGCCGTCCGCACCTGTTACAGTCACATTGTACGTACCGCCGTCACTTTTGTCGCTGTTTTCTGCGCTCTGGCCACTAATGTATTCGCGCACGGTCCCATCTCCTCTGTTTTCTGCATTTGAAAACCTGGCCGCCCTCCGATTGGTGTTATCAGTCTCGGAGTTCGGTCCAGATGCGGAGAGTCGCGCAGGCATGAAGCTGGTAGAGCCGGCGTCGAAAGCAGTTCCTCCCACGTCACCGCTCGCACCTCCGTATCCCACCTGTCCCTGGTCTTGCTGAGAGGAATACGCGTAGCCAGTGCCGTCGCCGTAATTAGTTCCTCCCACGCCCGAGTTTGTTCCGTAGCCGGTGTTTGCGTTGTAACCGTAACCAGTTTCGTAGCTAGTGCCTTGCACGGATCCCTGCTGGGCGCCTGCACTCGAAGTGTCACCGCTGTCTCCACTCCCCGTTCCACCACTAGTCCAGCCCTGGGCGCCACCACTCGACCCGTATCCGGCCCCTTGGTACACGCCGGTGTTGTATGAAGGTCCACCTCCGTCACTGCTGGGCATCCCAGCTCCTCCGTATGCAACTCCAGTTTGAGCTCCTTCGGTCGACCCGCCGCCGTTCCATGAACCGGGTGTTGCAGCTCCATTGAACCCTATTCCTTGATTCCCTGTACCGGGAACGCCACTTGCGCTGGACCCGTATCCAGGTATGGAACTTCCCGCACTAGCGCCGCCGAAGTTAAAACCGTATCCACCAGTGTTGCCTCCTACGGCTCCGCCGACCGAAGTGCCTCCCGACGATTGGCCGGTATTGGTCGCAGTTCCAGGGACACTTCCTCCAGTGTTCACACCGATCCCTCCAGGCCCGCTGTTGCCACTGAAATCGTTCGATGTGCTTGTATCCGTCCCGTGCCTGTTCGGAAGTCTTCGGTGTTTGCGCAAAATTAAATGTAGGTGACGTTTTGGTCGGTAAAGCGCTATGCTGGTATGATGAATCGAAACCTGAAAACAGTAACAAAATAGATGTAATAATTTATTAATTTATGTGTCTTCGTTTCACGCTAATAACTCTGAATTCGCAACGCTCACAGCCTGTTTCGATCGCATCATTTCAAGAGCTTTTCGGTTCTGGGCTCACAGATCAGGGATTTCAAAAGATTGCAAATTATTTAAAAGCTATCAGTGTTATGTGCTACATATTGTTAATTTGCCGCCAGTGTTAGGAAATTCGAAATGTTGAGGAATCGACCTGTCTGGAAAATGATGGAAATGTGGGATATTCGAAAATCTTGAAAGTTTCAACTCCTAAGAATAAGAGAACGAGAGACAGTGTACGGTGCGAATGACTTCGATGCATTTATATGTAGTTCCAGTTAGTTCGTAGAATAAGTGTTTAATCTACCGGTTTACTTTGTTTTTTACAGATGTTTTGACTGTCTCCCTGAGTTTGTCATAAGTGTATTCCGCAGATGTTTTGACTAGATCTTAGAGTTCGTCAGATAGTGTATTCCTCAGAAGTTTTGAATGGAGCCCGGAGTTTGTCAATAGCGTATTCCGCAGATGTTTTGACTAGATCTTAGAGTTCGTCAGATAGTGAGCGTATTCCTCAGATGTTTTGACTGGAGCCCGGAGTTTGTCAATAGCGTATTCCACAGAAATTTTCACGCGAGCGCGGGGCTCGTCGATAATTTATTCCGCAGAGATTTTGACCCTTGCCCAGAGCTTGTCAATAATGTTTAATGTTACAAATATGTTGGCTGAACATTGCTAGCCATGCTCACCTCTGAACCGAGTGAATTCCCAGCATCGATTGTTGAGAATGATAAAACAGCCACAAGGAGTATCCAGTTTCGTAAAGCTTGTTTTCTTCCGGAGTTAACCGTATGCAAGCCCTGAAACATGGCTAGACAGCAGACGAACTATAATTGAACTATAATTATGTACAATGTTTCTCCATGAAGTTACACATATTTTTGTCAGTTTCTTGATGTCGCAGTCACTGTTTCCTCGCAAATCAATTTCTACGCAGGAACGAATTAGTCAAAATGTTCCTCTATTGCAGTGTTCACACACACACGGTATTTGAAAGCCTTATATTTTGGAAGTCCAAACTGTCGACGGCTAGCTTCAATACCCGATGGTGAATCCATCGGCAGGGCAGACGATCCATCGAAGTTTGTTTTCTTATCTCAGTCTCTGCGAGTCATGCCAGCATCTGAAGTCACCTCGGATGGGCACGCGTAATTAGTTGAAAGTCTTGAACTTATTTTCACGCTTTTAGACCATGAACCGCATCTCGCTAGAACATAATGTTAAGAAATTAGCACAAAAAACGCCACATATTTTTTCATAAGACTGACTCACTAAGAAAGGTATAATTTGAGAATTTGATAAAAATTAGCGAACATACGATTATTATATCTTTAAACGAATCGATTGGTTCCGCGTACCGACGCCTGCTACTTTGGCTGACAGACTGCTGGGTATTCGTGTCCGCTAGACCTTCCCGAGCTCAGTCGCCACAAACATGATGACACACGCTCTACCGCGATGAAAGGCCGCTAGGTGGGGCCGCGTCATCAGGCGGCTAGGTGATCCACTCGCCACATTATGATCACGCGGGGAATCGGACAATACAGAGGAGTAGGGGACCCACTCGTCACGTCGCGTTCAGTGTAACAAATATTAAATAAGACGAGAGGAATGCCATCTCATCGCGATATGTATACCACAAACTTAGATTTAGGTGTCATCAAGCGAGTAGTGACGAGTAGAAGATCACATTAGGATATTATCGTTTTTAGTCACGTTCTGTTCTATTGGAATGGCAGGCCGTAACGGGCAACTGAACTGAATGCTCTGTTCAGGGAGCCAGCGCGGCAGAGTGGGCGCCTCGAAGGCTCCGCGCAGCTAACTGGACCCACTCCGGCGGCCGGTTTAATTATGGAGGAAAGTGATCAGTCTTTGGCGTGACTCGGCTGGCAGCTGCTGGGGTTCATCCTCCCTCCAGCGCGGCAGCAGCGAGGCGAGAGGAAATACTCTTTCCAGGCCGGATCGACAAGGCCCGCTTTGTGGCTTCGTTTGAGTAACATTGTTTCGTACATTCAGTAGAGTAAGAGCGAGCTGCGTGATTTGAGAGACAATACCGCAGCTTGTCGAGCAGAGAACAAACAGAGCTACGTAACGATAATAAATTGCCCCTCTCAAAGGGGATGCGTTGTCGAGGCTCGACTGAACAACATCCCTTTCTCATGCTTTAGGCTACTGAGATTGTATTATCCATGAGGAAACATTCGCAAATCAACAAGGCAGACCCGTCTACAGAAGTTTTTCGTGTCAAGCTTCCCAAGTGACCAAGGTCATGATCATGTAACAGTTGCTCCTCGTCAGGTCCCATATCAGAAGTCCGATGTTATTACTTGAAGCAACCTGGATCAAAATCTCCGCAGAAGTTGTTTTATGTATGCATGTATAAATCTTGTAGAAGTCTTTAGATAAAGGACACATTGTGCAGGAAATCAGTTACATTTATATCTGTAAAACGGATCATTTAACTCCAAAATTTATTCCTAAGCATTAGGAAATTTAAAAAAAATAATCCTATACAATCGCGGACAAATGATGTTGTCTTTTCTAATCTCTCTTTAAAAAAAAATCGTAAAAATTATTGGCGTTTGCATCTTGAATCTCTTTTGACATTGGAGATCGGTTCAAGCTGGATTATAGCGTCTCGCATATGAGTCTGCTTATCCCTGAGAGGAGCTACGGGCGTCGCTGCGAAGCAGGCCCCGAAGCTACCGGGGAAGTTTAAGGAAGTTTAGCGGCTGGCGGTCGTGGTGCGTTGCGGGGCTTCGCTGCACACAGCGCCCCACTTTCCTCCCAGGAGGTATTATTTAGATATGGGGTACTATCGTCACAAGGTATGCTGTCTCTAGGCAGCTGAGCCTGATCCGCGCCGTTGTTGTAGCTGCCTAGGAGCGCAGGGTCGGGTCGGATCGGCTGGCGGCTAGACAGCACCCCAGCATGCTTAGTAGTGCTGGCCGTACCTATCCGTGTCTAATATTTTATTGTATTCTGAGCTTTCCTCCCCTTGCCTCTCCTCTGCCCTGCGCTGGCGCCCCCGTAGCTTTCCATCTCCTGCTGAAGGCCGTTCTGTCGTAACCCGGAGGTCTGTCTTGCCATATCACCTCGTCGCCCGCCCCTCCCCGCCCCGCCCCACCCCGCCACGCCCCGCCCCGCCCCGCTCTGCCAGCTTCGTCTCACCTTCCCTGTCGGCGCGGGGGATTGTGTCTCGCTGGCTGGATGCATCGTGCGCCATGGCCCTCGTGCTCTGTTCTGAGTTCTGGCACGGGCCCGCGCTACGCGTGCGCTACCCGTGCCCTGTCGCGAAAGGCTTTGATGCGGGGCGAGAGGTTGCCACTTCTTCTTCAACTCGCTGCTGCTTACACCAACGTTAGGAGCAAACGCAGAGGTGATGCTGAGAGTGGCGGTGGAAGACGGGGGTCGCCAGCAGCAACAGCGCCATTGTGTGGGGGTAGTAGCTGCGCCAGCGGCCCGGCGTGGGTTATACCCGGCAAGTTTTACCCAAGGGAAATTTCCAAGCCACAATCCCACATCCTTCCCCCATTCCAGTGCACCCTCTCCACCCCGCCGGGGGCGGAGGGGAGCGGGGCGCTCTTCCCAACTGCCTGTGAGGCTCTTGGCCAACTTCGCCCTCCATGTAATGGTCTCCCTGATAATACCTACAGGTTGAAAGGTGAGTGCGTGGCCATCATAGTCTCGCCTGCTTCCTCCTGCCCCGCCCCGCCCCGCCCCGCCCCGCCCCGCCCCGCCCTGCCCCGCCCTCGCTCGCCGACGTGTTTCTAGTCCGCAGCTCGGGGACCACTTAATGTCGTGGCGCTCGACATGGAAGCATCCTGCTGGCTGCCAGATGAGATGTCGTCGTACCAACGAGCTGGACGAGCTTCTTATGTCTTAAGTGAATCAAGTTGCATGTAGGGATGAAAGAGGCCTCTTTACTGTCGACCTAAAAATGAAGACCTATAATTTTGGTGTACTTGGGTTGGGAAATAGATATTTGACAGTAAAAAAGATCCCTTGAAATCCAAGGGTAGGTGGATGACTTCAAGGGTCCTTATGGACTTTTAAGCATACAGCCATCGTTGAAATCCTCCGATCCTCTAATTTCAAGGTATCGTTTTTTACCGTGTTGTGTTGCTCTTCCACCATAGCGATAAATTAAGGCGCACTTTGAGATCGGCCTGTCATCTTTAAAACGGCCTGTCTCTAATTGGCCAGAGAAGAGAAAGTACCTTGCCTGAGCGTAACAAATCGAACATCAACAGGTGCGCTGCCCTGATTTGAACCCGGGGTGAAAAAAGAGGAATGGCCAGACAGGATAGCCGTGGCAAAGGAAGAATGTGGAGCATTAAAGTTTAGGCGTCGGGGTGATGGTCTTAGCTCCTCCCCCCCCCTCCCCCCTCCCCCTCCTCTCTCCCCCCTCGCAGCCGCGCTGCACGCAAGCCCTGTTTCCCCTTCCCTCCTCAAACGAGGGCGTTCGCTGCGAAATCAATGATCCGTACAGATGCTAGTGTTGCTGCGCTCCGATAAGCAGGCCATCCTGATCAGAGGCCTCCTCGCCTGGGCGTGTGGCCGTAGCATTCTACTTGACAAGTGGCCCGAGTCAAAGTGAGAGTGTTTCGCACATCGTTTACTTTTTTCAGGCCGTCGATAAAACTTTCAAGTCGATTAAAAGGGAAGATTGCGAGCGCGTCTCGATGGGCTTCTGTCAATTCCTTGGCTATTAGTCTTTAAGTATATTAAAGTATCACGCCTCAACATCAAGAGATTACCTGACGTTAGGGACGCCCGCTCTCAACTTTGCCCCCCAGATAAATTTAAAAGTTGCTGAAAAAACTGTCAAAAAAAACAGCTGCTTTTATTTTTTATTCCGAAAAGCCTGAAAAATCGAAATAAAAATGTTGAAACATTTTTATTTATTTTTAATGTTTGCGGAAAATCTTCCGACACCAAATTCTCTACTTTCCCTGCCGTCAACTATGCCGATGAGTTATAAGTTGTGCGGTATTTCCTTGGAAGAACTGAAAACGTGACGGCCAGTGGTCCAAATTCTTCCAGTCGGCGCGAGATATGGGTGGCATTTATTGAGTGGGGCGAGCGAGGCTCCTAGCCGCTCGGAGGAGCAGAGCAGAGCAGAGCAGGGCGCGCTGGGCCTGCCTGCCTGCCTGCCTGCCTGCCTCGGCGACTGACGGGGGTCGCAGTGAAAGCGGCAGCCAAGCGGCAACCCAGAGCCTTGCCTCTCCTTTTAATTAAGTTTGCAAGAGCGGAACAATGGCGGCGAGCTTGTCCAGGATCACGACAGTCGGTCTCCCGGGCCCCACCCCACCGCCACGTGCAGACAGCTGATCCACTCCCCCCCCACCCCCCCCTTTCCACCTCCCTTCCCTCTGCGGTTGTTTTAAATCGCATGCAATGGTTCGCTGTAGAACTGATTGCAATTGCGCAATTGATTTGAGTGATATGACAAGGGCAACGCATCCGGTCAAGGGGGGCGATCTTGCAAGCACAACCCTATAGGCTTCATAGGATATTCAGACCCACACGGAGCGATTTCTCTTCCCTGAAATGTGTTGCGAACGCCCGGCGACGTCAGAAGCAAAGCCTTGGGAGATAGAGTAATGGCCCTATTTCGGGCCACTGGCCCTAATTCGAGCCACCCCGTTTAAATTACTTGCAGGCTACGTCAAGTCCTTGGCGACAAAAACATTGAAGAGTTTAAAACGTGAACTTTTAAATTTCAATGGCGTTTGGAATCGAGAGTGGCCAGCAAATTATTTTAAGGGCATGGCTCGAATTAGGGCCAGTGGCCCAAAATAGGGCCCTTACTCTAGGAGGGCGCATCGGAAGACGCGGTGCGAGGCAGGACACGACAGGGATGGGCTCGGTTGATTGCAGGCCCCCTTCCCTTTCCCTCCCCGCACCCTCACTCCCTCCCGTCTGCTCCCCCTCGTTGTTCTAACTCGCTGCCCTTCAACATCAGCATCACGAACACATGGCAGGTGGGGCGGGGCGCGGGGTGGGGTGGGGTGGGGCGGGCACGCGACTGCCTCGGCTCAGCGAAAAACCTCTCTCGGATTACGTGACGACAAAATTAGTGGAGTCGTGCCGAAGATAGGCGGCGCGTCTCTAGAGGCGAGGTGGCGCGCGGCCTGGTAGCACCTCCTGTTCAGGCCCGCCCTGACTGGGAACGACCCACGAACACCACGAGTAGGCCCTAAGAACGCCCCGATCGTACGCCCCGCCCGTGCGTCCGTGCGCGTACATAAATTTACTGTAACGGGAACGGAGGTGGCTCGCCGTCAGGATGGATCCGTGCTCCGGAGATATCCCCTCAATCACGCTTTCAACTGTGCGCTTACATAATGACGGGCGTAGCAACGTCTTACATTGGTCTGGAAACGCATACTTATTTTCTCAGTTTCTGTAGACTTCGTTTCAAATGACTCGTTCACGAAAAAGTTCGAAAAATAGACCGTTCCGAATTCTATAGCGGGCCTACTTCCAGGTCAATATTTTAATTTGAAGGCACTTGAAATTTCGTGGAACCCAAAGTTCGGCAATCTGGTGGCACGGCGCCGGATACGAAACGTAAAGAGAAAAATCTCAAGTGTGATGCGCTTCGTAATTTGTATAAAAAACAAAATTGTATTTAAAGATTTGAGTTTTGCGTGGTTTTGCAGCAAATTCTGCATCAATTATCCCTCTTTTAGCTCCGGCTGGGGGATGGCGGGATGGGAGGGGGGGGGGGGGGGCTGC
>CABIKL010001519.1:0-15139 GCA_902196195.1 Aptinothrips rufus
GGGGAGGCAGGGACGGGCCGAACCGAACGGTGTGTTTAATCGCAACGGGAGGCCGGCCTTATTGTGAGAGCCGAGCCGGGTCGAGTGCTGAGCTGAGAGGACCCGCGGCCAGACGTCAACCCCATTAAACGCCGTCATTAGTCATCACCCGGCACCAAGGGCCTCGAGGGGAGAGAGTCACCATCGCCACGTGACCACCCCTCCACTCCCACACATGCAGTGCACGCAGGGGAGTCTCTCTAAGCCCGGTGAATGCCGTCAGACTGACGCCCCGCCCCGCCCCGCCCCGCCCCGCCACGCCACGCCACGCCGTGACGGACCGCTATGAGCAAATAACGCATCAGGACCAAACACCTCGCAGCGACATAGGCCCTCAGAGTGGACCGCTTCCTTCTTCAGCGAAAAAATGCACAAGTACTGTACCCTCACACGACAGAAATAAAAAACGAAAACATAAAGATAGGGGCGAAACGAATTCATTATTTTCTGCACCATTTTGTTTTGAAAGGGTTTATACTGCCTGAATTGTTTGTTTTGAAATTTCAGCTTGTCAGATATTGCAATAAAAATTGAAACTAACTAACTCGCAAAAGTTTGAAAGTTGGGGATTTTTTCTCACGGGAAAGCCTAAAGGATTTTATTCAACCCTGGCAGCAGAGAGTCGTGATAGTTGGCTGGCATATGGATGGGTGCACATCGACCACCCGACAAGAGACTGAATCCTGTGCTGTGCTCCTGCCCTGCCCAGCCGTGTCGAGCCGAGCCGAGCCAGTCCGAGCGACCGTACGAGACGAGAAGTGACGATTAATAACCAAACAGAGGGCCTAAGACCGTCTGCAGCCCCGCCAGACGAGCTGCCGGGCCAGGCCGTCAGGATCAGGAGGGAGGCATCGCCATGGCGACAGGCTCCCCCAGTTCCGACGCGCTTCACCCTCCCCAATCTCTTACCCCACGCTCGTTACTCCTATCAGCCCTTACCTACAACCCCATACTCTTTACCGCTACCCCTTACCCCATGGTTCTTACCTGTACGTCTTTACCGGTTCTCCATTGCACCATACCACTTCCCTACTTCTTACCTTATCACCTCCATAATCCCCTTTCAACCATGAAGCTTACCCCTTTCCTCATTCTCCTTGTCCTCCTACCCCTGACTCTCACCTATCCTCCCTACCACGACCCCTTCCTCTCGGTCAGAGAATTCGTTGTCAAGGACAGACATAGTTTTTGCAGTGATTGCCCATGAAGTAAGTAGGAGACGACACAGACAAGACATGGACACGAGATGGAAATCAACTCCCTCCCCTGAGTGTCCCTAACTCAGACACACAAGTCATCGCGGGAGAGAGGAGGCGCGAGGGGAGGAAATAGAGCGAGCTAACTCGGATGCCACCCAAACGAGCGCCATTTATTTCGAAAGTATTCGTGATTACAAAGCATGCGAAGGACGTCCTTATAACCGAGCTAATTACGCTGAGTATTAAGCATCGACTATGCTAACGGTTCGCAGCGCCGCGCCACCAATTTAGGTAATTTTGGCATTTTAAAACGAAAACAGAACCGGCCTTATTATTGATCACGCCAGCACCACAGACTTCTAATGTAATTACAGCGGAACTTAATTTAGCAAAAATGAGGGGAACGTTGAAGGAGATATTTTAGTGCAAATTACGAAAAATAATTTTCCAGCGCCGTTGTCGTAAATTTATACGTCAAACACATCGAACGTTTCAGAGGTCATATTCAGCCTTCCAATCTTCAGAAAAGTCATACAATTTTTAAAGAACAAATTGAAGACAGTATGTAAATTTACGACTTTGCTTTGGAAAGAATTTTTTCCATCCTACTGCTTTTTCGTAACTTAACGAGCATTGTTTTGACAGCAGGGTAGGGCGGTCACTAGCTACTGGGTTGGAACGTCACTTGCCTGCCGCACCTGTTTAAACTGCTCCTCGAAGCTCCACGTCTGCTGGGAGGACGTCGACGACTCCGAGGAGTGCGAGGACGCCGACGAGGCCGAGTGGCGGTGCTGCGGAGCAGAGTTGTTGCTGCTGCTGTTGTTGTTGTTGGCGACGCCGCCGGCGCCGGGGGTGGAGGTGGGCGTGGCGCCGGGCGGCGGCAGGAAGGCGGCGGCGGCGGCGGGGTGCGGGAAGGGGAAGGGCAGCGAGAAGCCGCCGCTGCTCGGCGTGATCCCGGGGGGAGGCTGCGGCGCGCTGGGCGGCCTGCACAGCTCGCGCTCCAGCGACGACCGCCCGTTGTTGTTATTGTTGTTATTATTGTTGTTATTCTGAAACAGAGGGACAGAGAGGGTTAGCGCGGCCGTTCGCGATTGATGACGAGAGGGCACGGTAAACACTGAGGAACACTCCAGTGAAGAAGACTACAATTTTTCCAGTTCCTTAGAGTGGTGGTAACTTGCATACTTCTCAGCTCCAAAGGATTTGCACAATTTTTCAAAAAATTTAAGACAATTGTAAATTTGGTAAGAAATTTTCCTCAGCTTTCTCGCGACTAGCCAGCCACCGTCCTATACAAAACATGTGGAGACTTTAACGCGCGGTCGGGCGAGGACACTCAGAGCGCTATCTATATGTAAGCCAGAAGAGCTGTAGACTAATCGCTGCATAGTCCAAGATCTGTACAGGCCTACCGATGAAGAGGTTCACTGTATTCGAAATTTTAGAAAGTTTGACTTTCTGACAAGACGACCTTCTGTTCTTATTCATAAATAATCTACCGCAAAATAAGAGAAATTTTCCGATTTCTACACAGAATGCGTATGGGGACAGGTCTAAAAAGTTCCACCGCTCCACCGAGTTTAAGAAATGAAGAGAAGAAAGCGGAGAAGGGAAGGAGAAGCGGAGGGGGGAGAAGGTGGAGGGCGGCAGGTGAGGGGAGAGCACGGCCCCTTATCTCAATCTGCAAGGCAGCCCCCCCCCCCCCCCCCCCCCCCCCCCCCCTGCTCGTACACATTACAGGCTGACTGCTCTGGACGTGCGCCGCCCCCGCAGCAGAGGGAGCGGGGAGCGGAGCTATCAAACCGGGCATCGCGCAGCTAAAGTGGCGGTAAAATTATAAATTCAAAACGTTGCGTGATGGCCGGCGTGGCGAATATATTCGGCAATTTGAGAGCCAGCGCTTGGGACTTGCAGCGCTGCTCTTATACGGCGGCCGTCCCCGCTGCCCAGCCCACTCACCGCACCACCATGCTAACCTCTATGCCGCTCCACCCCCTCGCCTGCCAGCAGACGATTCAGAGAGCAGGCAGCGTTGTTACCGGCTCGTTGAGCCTTTTCAAGAAAACCAAGACCCTAGAGACGATGTCAAAACGAGAGGTAGACCACTCGGGTAAATCCAGTACAACAAACTTCCGGACTTCTTAGACTTTCGTTGGGCTTCCTACAGCGCCGGTTTAAATGTAATAGGCAATAAACTATACATAACCCCTGAACATTGGCAAAAAGCTGTACTTTTGCACATACCCCAGCTCTGGCCTAGCTCAAGCCTAGCTCAGCTGACAAGGTCTAGGAGCGTGACTTCGCTAAGCCGCAAGCCACGACTAGACGACTAAACGCAGTCATAGCCTCAAGAACCCTGACCCGCCCCATCCATGGCTCCCAGCTGCAAGGCAACACTTCGTTCATCACAGCGCCGCACCTTGGGATGGGGAAGAGGCTACGTGAAAGATGTTCTGTAGAACTCTTAGATGGGAGTCTTTTTCGCACTTTTTAAGCGGTCTTTTTAAATTTAAGTCAATTACAAAACGAAGGAATTGCCATTACAAATTTACAGTTGATCTTCCTATTTGTTACAACCCGACGCTACAGTCAGGTTTCCTTGGAGCACTTTCGTTCTTCCAGTGAAGCGCTGATAGCCGTCTACCGGCCTAGGCTCACCTGTTTGTGGTCCTCCGGCCTGTGGTCGTGGTCCTGGTCGGGTTCGCCCTCCCCGGACACGTCGCCGTGCTCTTCCTGGTCGGCGTTGGAGCGGGGGCTGCTGGTGTCGACGGGCCCCGCCGAGGCACCCCCCGCCGCTGCTGCCCCCGCCAACCCCGTGGCCAGGCCCCCCGCCAGGCCCCCCGCGAGGCCACCAGCCAGCCCCGCGGCCAGCCCGCCCAGCACGGGGAGGCGCCGGAGGACGTCATCGCTGTCCTCATCCCCGAGCTCAGGGTCGCTTGCATCCTCCTCGTTATTTGACTGCAAACAGAACACGACGGCGACGTCAATCCCAGTGACTCACAAACTACAAACAGAGCGCGCTCCGGAGCAGTGCGATTGACACCTGCAACCCGCAGGGCGAAACCCGAGGACTCCGGGGAAATGAAAACAGGGGCATTCCAACTTCTGGAACTGTAAAAGGCACTTTTGCACCTTTTGTCAAATTTCGCAACTTTAACTTTCAATAATTTTCCGTAAATTTTTGAGGGAATGTTGTGAAAATTAAGCTAATTTTCGATCATATTATTATGAATGTTTGCCAGTTTATCAATAAACTTTCACAATCTTTTAGCGAAAATTTTTGGTGAAAAAAAAAGAGGGCATTAAGGGCATCAAGGTGATTTAACGAGTCTTTCTCATCAGATCTTCCCCACTTGTTTTGATCCCACTGTCACTAGGCGGGAGAGCCAGTTGGCACTTCGAGTCAGGCACGTCCTCGCAAACACGGCTATGTTTTCAGCACGACCAGTAATCCTCTCGAATCTCTGCGCAATTCACATCCTCAAACAATCCGACGCTCATGACACACCGCTCCGCAATGGCCACTCCGGTGCCACCTACAATGGCCGCTCTCCCGGCCGCCCCCTGCTTAGCTCACAGCCCGTCAGCCGAGGAGGAAATACAAATTTTGTCTCTACCGTAGGCCCGTAGAACAAAATTGTTTGTGGTAGCCTAACTCCTTTTGAATTCTCGATATTATGCTAATAGTTTTCAATTTACATTATTTTTGCTTGATCTGAGGTAACTTTAACTAGTTTTCATAAAATTGCCACCGAGATAATTAACGATTGTAATTAAATTCGCGGCAATCCATAATTGTCACAATTACTTAGATTAATTTCGGAGACAAGCACAACGAAATTCGAATGTGCGTACTCCTCGAATTGACCCTTGAACTCATGACAGCTGTTGTCTCGAATTGCAACGCGACCGTAACTTCAGATTATCCAGTGACGCATCGTGCGACTATGACCCAGCAAAGAGGCGGGTCCTATTGAGTGGTAACCAAAGGAAAAGGAAGAAGTGGGAGGGGGAGGATGCGGTTCCAGGTAAACTCGCACCGTGCTCATAACGTGGCGCGCCAGACCACTCCCGATTTTCCATACGCTTTAGCGATCCGAGGAGCAGCGAGCGGCGCCTTGTCCCCACCCTCCCCGTTCGCCCCGCCGCTTTCCTCGCCTGTGTACACTCGGTGCGACAAATAGCGACTTTCCAATGCAACCAGTGGCGTAGGCAGACTGATCTTATTGTTCACACCAAAACCATGTTGCCTGTCATAAACTGCATAGAGCAGCCGCGCAAGAGATGCATATTGAGCGAGCTTTTAAAGGGTTTAAATTCTAACCTCAGAAAAACGTTTACAAAATGCGGGTGTTTGATTGGTCTTTGAACCCAATCCTGGGTATCGTTTCTTCCCAGTGCAGACGCTACCTCCCAGCGAAGGGAAAGAAGGGCAGGGAAGGGAAGGGAAAGTAACAGGTGAGGATGAAAGGGCCCAGCGCCGCCACTGGGCCGATTGAAATGCGCCGAGGACAGCCGCGTGCAGTACTCAGTACTCAAGGGTGCTGGGCTGGGCTGGGAGGGCGGGGGGGAGGGGGGAGGGCGGGCACAAAAAGCTCACCGAGACTTTGAGGAGAAGCCAATCGGAGGCCTCCTCGACCCGCCCACTGTGTCTGAACGCGACGAGTATCCGAGTCTGGGCCTGTTCTAGAGAAACTGGGAAAGCGGGAGTGGGGGGGGGGGGGGGGGGGGGGGGGGGGCGATCGTCGATCGTTGGCATGGGCTACAGGTCTAGATACCCAAGATTCGACCAGTTCGCTACTCGTAAAAAAGCTGAAGTTCGATTTATCCACGAATTATGTCCTATTCACTTACAGTCTCTATTTTAAGATACCTGCGGTAGGATTCTCTTTCACATTTACATTCATATCCGGGGGTGCAAGCTGAACTTAACGAACTGACAGGAAGGCACAATCACCTTCCTTCGCTTGGAGAACTCCCACTGAGACGAGCCTGACATTCACTTTCATATTCACATTCGGATTCATGGGGCCACAATGGAGCGTTCATTGGCTGCATTCAAGGGTGGTTCGCTCGCCGGTGGGTCCGCGACGTCGCCGACAACAACAACCACAACAACAAAACAAAACCATTGTTTGACAATTGCTATAATACAATGTTGATAATTAAAAAGGCGTAAACAATGCTCAAGGAGCCATTAGCGTAATCGTTGGCGATTATTGTAGTCGGGCCAGCCAGGCGTCCCGCTTTTAGGACTCCGTATTTCATGTAATAACTGCCATACTGAGCTAAGTGGCCCTAAATGAATACGGCTACATTTAGAAGAAGCCCTGCATCGAACCGCTTGGGGACAACGCTGGTGAAGCAGTGGAGTCCATCACTCAGAAAAGCGCTTCCCTGTCCTAATGAGTTTCTTTGTCCGAGAGCTAAAACTGACGTTAGCATAACCAGCGACAAAATCAAGAAAATTTCTGATCCGCCAGCATAGCTCACCCGTTGATTCAATAAACAATAGGGCAGAGCAGAAGAGCAGGGCAAGGCAGGGAAGGGCAGAGGGCAGGGTACAAAAGGGCAGGGTAGAGAAGGGCAGAGCTGTAAAGGGCAGGGCAGAGAAGGGCATGATAAAGCCAAATCGCGCACCACCACGCGTTCAAGTCTCTCAGCGAGACCCGCGCGAAGAGGGAATATGAACTGGACGAAGACGTCATGAGTATGGGCCACTAATGTCTCAAGGTCACGTGATACTGGCAGCTCTCTTGCCTTCCAGTCTCTCCGACAGACACCATCCCGGATTAACGAGCGCCGCGCCGCCCGAGCAGCAGGTTCAGGCGAATTGCATGTGGCCGACGCGGCGGCCATTTTACTTTTTGCTGCATTAAGGACTTCCGGCGGGACGGCCTTGCGGCCAATTGGAACGCCCTAAATGGACGCCACGCCTCATGTTCACCGAAATTTCTTCAAGAGTGAGAGCAGCTTTAGGAAACAACCGAGAAGACAGAAGAAATCGTTCACTTATATCACATTTCACTGTCAATTTTGACAATATAAATGACAAAAAGCCCAACTTGAGATTAAGAAAGAAATACCCCCAAAAAGTGAACTGACTGCTGAACACATGAAGAAGAGGTTAAGAAATTTGCGAGTAGCTGAATTCCCAAAAAGCTGTCGCGTGTAAACGACTATCACAACTCGCAGGAAGCTTCGCGAGTTCAAATACCGGCTTTTCATTTCCGTCTTCCCCGTGTCCTGCACTTCCGATAGCCCAGCCGAACGCCCCTGGTTTCCCGACGGAAGTGACGTGCAATGACTTTCGGCCGGGGCAGCTCGTCTACCAATTAAGTGCGCCTGATATCACAGCAGTGGGTCAGGGAAAGCAAGGCAGTCGAGTCGAGTCGAGTCGCCGGTAGTCGCCCAGATAGCACCGGCACACGTCACCCGCGGCGCTGCCCTCGCTTGGTATCACCGGCCACCTGCTCACCTGCCCGTCTATCCGCCCACGCATTCCCCTAATTGTAGAGCCAATGCCCTTCCCCGGCGCGATGCCATAACATAAGGCTCCCTTTTTCTTGATTTTCGAGACCTCAAACTTTGGGGGGATGCCTTATATTGGGAGCGAAAAATTGCAAAATGATTTCGAAGATCGTGCATAAAATTTCAGTCTGCATTTATTGGTTATATAGGAGGTAAAAAATAGGTGAAATTGTTAACGCACTTCAAATATTAACAAATTAAAAAGACAAAAGATGGACCAGCAAGTTGAGTAAAATTGTTAAAACACTTTATTGGTCAGTTTGCTGGCCTACCAGCCGTGTTCCTCGTCTGCTATAAGGGAGCCTTACATTCTGTCGAAAATGAAATTTCGCATTTCTCCGGTTTGGGGATGCCTAAAACTGGGGCGGATATAGGAGGAACTCGAGAGACTAGCGAGGAGAGACGCGCCGTAATCCTGTCAACTTCACGCGTCGTATTGGCAAAGGGGACGCCATGCAATGGGCGCAGCGCAGCAGTGCACCTGAGCGCGGCTCGGCACGGGGTTAGGTCGGCGTGGTCACCTGCCCAGCAAACACACTCCGCCCCGCCACGCCCCGCCACGCCCCGCCACGCCCCGCCACGCCCCGCCACGGCCCGTACCGCTCGGACAATATTGGTTTAAGTTTTTATACCGGCGACGGGATGGACTGGGGTTGCCCGGCGGATGACGGTCGTTCACAAATACAGACTCCATTTTAGACGAGATGCGCCGGACAGCGTCCCGGGGGCACGTCCCTAAACCAGGTACTATCATCCTCCTCTCAATGCTTCAGCAGGTAGGAATCTTCCCGCGCAGAGTATCGACACAGGCGGATTCTTTTGGCAGTGATAGTACTAGCGGCTGCGATTCCGTCCGAAGCAGTGGCGTATCCAGGAAGAGGGAAGTCACCATGGTTAAAGAACGCACCCCACCCTACCCCACCCCACCACCGATTGACCACGATTCAGCAAATTTCTCGGCCGATTCGGTAGACAATCAGTATTTATTGCTAAGAATGAATCCGGGTGTAGTTTACAGCGGCTAGCGGGCCGGCTGTGGCCAGCTGCCCGAGGCGGTGTCAGGTGAGGTCACCGGAGTACACTCACCATCAAGATGTGACCCAGCGCACCCCGCCAACCGACAACCTCTTTAACGATCCGCCCGAAAATGCGGCCCAATGAATGAGACTTTTTCCAATCAAACAACCGTATAGTTCCAAGTAAATAAACCAGACGAGAAATAAAACAAAATATGCGTAATTATTGAGGCGCTTTTGAAACTATTTTGATAAGTTCTGCTTCGCCTAATGACACCTAAATGAAGAAATGCGCCTGAAAGTAGGCTTAGCCTCTGCTAATCTTATTTCGCAGCTTGGCGGTGACCTCGCCAGGCAGGCAGCGTTTATAGAAGACACGAGGCGCGATTGATAAACTTTAACGACCCACTGAGGCGGGGCGGGGCGGGGCGGACCGGGCTTTACCTCGCCGTTAGCGACGTATTATTTATTAACAGCGCCTGACGTCAGCTGATTCCCGGAATACAATGCAATGTCAACCGATTTAATAGTCACAGTTTGGTCGCGATTTTTTTTAACAGCTCGAGTCAGTCTGAAGAGGTGGCGGAGAACTGATCGTAAAGCGATCATCAGATCAAGACATGCGCGAGGGAGATGCATATGCAAAGGGAGAGCGCGCAAGTGCGAGAGAGAAAGCTAGGGGGACAACGTCACACGATCCTACCTTAGTTGTCTCTCTCGCACTTACCTACGGAACCTTCGTTTGCATGCCTCTCTCTCTCTCTCTCTGTCTCTCTCTCTCTCTCTCTCTCTCTCTCTCTCTCTCAAAATTCTGGATCCGCGTCTAGCACTCATCATCGGTGGGATGGCGTGATTAATAGCTGTCGTAAAGTCCCCGTCGAACGAATCAAAGTCTTGTAAATCTATAAAAAAGACGACGAAATTGCAAACATTTGGAAGAGGTTCTGCGATTGATTGTTTTTAAATGCGTTTTTGAGTGCTCCGATCAGGTTAAGATACTGTACGTCTCAAAAATATAGGTACGTTATTTAACAAAGCTGATCTTTAGCAAGCCTACGTTGCACAGAAAAACCAAAACCCAGGTTCTGGAGCAATGCAACCCATAAACTACGAGAAAAAAAAATATTTCTGAAGGTCATTGTGAGACTTATCCAAAAAACGCGTCGTATTGTAGCTTCTAGATCACTAAGAGGCTTGTCTCACAATGACATGCAAAATTATTTTGTTACCCTTGGTTTCTGGGATGGGTTTGCCCCAAAATCTGGGATTTTGTTTTGCTGTTTGCGGACGCACAGAAAAACCAAAACTCAGAATCTGGGGAAACTCAACCCAGAAATGAAGGGTAAAAAAATATTTTTTTGAGTTGATTTTAAGACATGTTGCAAAATGATCAGGAAACTTCGAAACGCGTTTTAGAACAGGTCTCAAAATCACCTCCAAAAATATTATGTTTTTACGCTTTGGTTTCTGAGTTGAGTTGCCCCAGATTCTTGGTTTTGGTTTTTCTGTGCGTCATGGCGATATTGCGTGGAGACCCGCTGGCCAGCTGGCAGGTGTACGCGAGCCCATACCATCCAATCGCAGTGATACGTGACCACGGTCAGCTCACGTGATTCGCATCGATACATTTTCAGAAAACGGGCCGCCCACGTCATCGGCCGTCGTTAACATTCCGGCTCGGGGCGGATAGCGCACTCTGTTAGTTAGTCCACCTGCGAAGCCAACATGAACGGATGTTAAACGTAATGAGGTATCTTTATCAGTAAACGGTGCGCCTACTGCAGAAGCAGTTTCAATTCAAACTACACTTCAAGTGTTTGGCATGAAAATAACATCAAATTCAATAACGTATGTATAAACTCGTATAAATTAAACAAAAGTTTACTTTTTTTTCGAACGCGATTGGTCTACCTCCTTCAGCCTGAAAGAGTAGTGTCATTTACTTAATGACGCGGGAATGTTCAATCATAGTTACTCATTTAAATGAAGTTGCCCCCGAGGCAGCCGCCGCACCGCTATTGGCCAGCCGAGGCTGAGGCAGCCTCGGTCACGTGACGTGGAGGGGCGCCTCCCAGCCATCACGAGATCCTACCAGAGTGTACATTTCTAGTGTATGGTTACTATACCTTCGTTTTTTCAGTGTTTCATTTACTCGACCACCCTGGTGCACAAAGAGCAACGCTGCAACAAGCCAACGAACATACGAGCAATCTACTGGCTAACCCTTCGATCCCGTGACTGATGTCTAGGCTGCGGGAAGGGTGCAGAGAAAGAGACAGACTTATGCAGACTGAACATAGACCCGAGGGAGACAACCAGACAGGCGCGCGGTGACGAACCAATCCGTCGATCACGTCCTCGCGGCTGCCAGCCGGTGCGGCTCACATCAACACTAAACTTTAAGAAATCGGCCACGCGGCCTCGCCGTAAAATCATAAATGCCATAAAATCTGACCAGGCAGCCGGAGCCCGCCCCGCCCCACCCCACGCTAAGCGGGCAGAGCCACCACGCGCCACCCCGCCCCGCACGACCGCAAGTCTGTATTACACTGAGCAACATGCGAGTCTTCTGCCAGCACCGTCCCTGGCAGAGAAATATCAACACTTCCGAGCAAAGTATGCAAACAGTCCAATTTACAAGATGGGAGCCAAAGTGGAAGCTGAACTAGGAAGGAGAGTCTGTCCGAGTCCTCATCTCTCTTATCAAAACACACAAATCTCCCGAATTTTTTTTCAAAATTTTGAAATGCAAATTTCTCTTGATAACGTTCGATTGTTTCTGGCCTGTTTCCTGAAAACAAGTGTGACGTATGTATACGCTTTTGATCAGGGTCGTAAATGGCAACATCTTTACGACATGAGAAATTCAGAATCATGATGTTTGAGACGCGATGCCTATATTCGTATTACGCGCCGCCAGCCCCGCCACGCCACGCCCCGCCACGCCCCGCCGAGCCCCGTCGGTTGTAAAGCCGATACCTTATTCCATACATCATATTACATTATCCTGACACGAGTATGCAACATCGCTCCCGGCCCTGCCCTGCCCTGCCCGCCCGCCAAAGACCTGCCCATCTCTGGACGTAAGAGCAAGACATCATGGATGAATAAATCGAAAGAAAAAAATCGCGAACGATTCGGTTCATGTTCCAAACAGTTGACATCCGAAACCCAATTACAACAAAATTAACTCCAAGCCTCTGCAATTTTGCCAGAAAAACTTACCATTTACCGGTCACAACTATTTTTCCACTATAAAATCGCAAAATGCGCACTGCAGCTTGCAGGAGCAGCAAGTGTTGCAGCCCATAAGGCGAGCCAAGACCTCCACGCCGCACCCGGCCCCGCCCCGCATCACACAATCTCCGGTAGACAGAACGTGCCAATACGGCCCGGCCCGTAATAACAACATGAAACCTTATTGCTTTCATGTGCGCAATAAAATATCGCATTTTGTTGAATGCAAAGCGCAGACCCGGGGCGTAACTCGGCGGAAAGGTGTAAAATCCGTCGGGACGATTAAGCTTCTCGGTTTCGACGGACACGCGTGTCGAACTCCACCCCCCCCCCCCCCCCCCCCTCCCCCTCGCGACGTCCCGAGCAGGCTGCGTCTAGTGGGGCCTCACTGACGACTCAATGATCAATGCTAATCAGTCCAGACCGGTCGCCCTCGCGCTCCGTACGAGCCGCGTGGCTTGGCGTGGCGTAGCGTAGCACCGGTACGGGCCCAAACTGATCAAGAAGTACTTCAATTCATCCCGCTGGAGGGCTGTTCGCAAAAAGGAAATCAAATGACTCCTACAAAAAAAAAAGCTCGAAGAAGCATCCAAAATACATACAAAACACTTATAAATTTTGGGATGTCATTGTCACAGTCAACGACATTGGACTTGTCCTTCCCAACTTTTAATAAACATGATATCATTAACAGTACTTTCAATGTAAAAGTCGACATCAAATCGACACTATGTCGGGGTAGAAAAACTGTGTCCGGAACATGATACATACATAGAGTCGCTTCTTTTTCTGCGCTGCGCCGCGCTGCGCCGCTAGATACGAAGCCCTGACACACATAGGCAACATTTCCATATAACAAAGGTAGGACAGCAGAGAGCGACGCGACGCCTCCCCCCCCCCCCCCCCCCCCCCCTAATTACCATAAGTGATTAGATGTCGCCCCGCGGGCCCCACCCCGCCCCGCCGTGTACAGCACGCCCCCGCACACTGGAGTCAAACAGTTGAATAGGCAGGGAGGACTCGACAGAGAGGGGAAGATGAGTAGTGCGAATCACCTCGCAAGCGTCGTCCACCGTCGAATGCGGCGCGCCAAACATTGAGAAACTCAGCCAAACCAAGAATATTCCTGGTTTAGTGACGCGATGCGATTAATCTCCCTCCCTCCCTCCCTCTCTCACAAAATCAACCATCAATCAATCAATCAATCAATCAAAACAAAATCTCGTATTTTATTTCCTATTCTTGTTTCTATGACACCTATTCTAGTTTTCTGGGATTGTTTCCTCCCTCCGCAACATGACGAGCACATAGTATCGAATGAACTATGAAGATACTAACATTGCAGGAAACTGTAAAATGTCTCCAGTATCTTTATACTCGTATTCGCTTACACGAGCGCCAGGCCAGGACAAGCCAGGCCACACCGCGCGGAGAACAGGAAACGGATGCCAGCGATACAGTTGGGATATGACAGGTCGTTGTACGCGAAAAACTAAAATTGGAAAAGTTTCAGAGCCGTGCGAAATTTATTGAGTTTGGATAATTTGCCGCAGATCAAGGGGCACATTAAATTAATAGGGTGCAAGCTTCGAAATTCGGCCGCAAATAAAAATGTGAATGTGTGCATTTTCCTATGCATTTATTTTCCTTACACTGCATATCGGCTTCGTTCCTACTGTAAACAATCTGAAACATGCAGGGACGATACCCCGCGGCGTTCAAGTAAAGGCGATAGGATGAGTCATACCAGGAGGCTGAACACCCTGCTGCCGCCACGCCCACCACCGCCACACCAGGCGCGTAACATTCAGACATGTTTCCAATGCACCCAGCCCAGAGAGCTCTCCCTTCCATTAGCCTCATCCCAGCGCTGCGCTGTCCACTGGAGTGGAATCAAAACAAACGCGGGAACAATGATGCCGAATTCGACGAGGACTCAGCAATTACTAAAAAATCTTCCGACAAAGTAACTCCTTCTTTTTCCCTCTCTTCCCGTGTGTTTGAGGCGGCCGGCGCGGTCAGCCGGTCGGCCGTCTCAGAGGCGCTGTAAACGTCGCGTTAAAATCATAATTATTACACTTTATTCGCGGGCTGTCAGCAGGGGAGACCTATAGGCGGTGCAGGGGGGGCGGGCGGAGATAACAAAGTAACATGTGTGGCGCGGCTACAAGAGTTGCCATGCCATGCTCTCGTGTGAGAACACCGGCGACACAAGGCACCGCACAGCGGAGCTCATCGGCCCACCCGAGCTCAAATATTGACACCGCGTCCAACGGACAGTCCGAGATCAGCTCTCGCATTGACGATTCTTTACTTGGAGGCCGTCCCGGTCAGACAGAATTGCATACTACTTGCGGGATTTGAAGTCGTAACCCATCCATACCTTCCTCTAAGATGAAGCACCACTGTGGTGAACGGGTGGAGTGAAGATCAATCTTCAGGACCTGTAGCTCAATCCTAAAACGACACTCAAAACGACTCTTTGTTAAACTGGCCTAGGTACATTGGTCTTGAGTTTCGCTCAATGTGACGAAATTTTAGTAACACCCATTTTAAATAATTTTTGTACTGGCGATAAAAACCAGAAAATGACAAATACGCCGTCACGCGCGAAAAGATTGACATGAGTCGTGACAAAATCACAGTCCAGTGGGCTGCTAAAGAAATTCGAAAAATGAGAAACGTTCCCGAAATTTTAAGATTTTTTCGCAATGCACCAAGTATGCTAAGTATTGCTCGATCCTTGGCTCGATCTAAATTTAGATCATTCGTCTCGAGGTGTAAGTAGATATTCGTCAGACCCATGTCCTCAGGACACCTCGGCCACCGCGCATGCACCCCGCCACGCCACGCCACGCCACGCCAAGTAAACATCGCCGGCCGGTGATTTACCGCTCCTTTACGGCACTATTACACCTGCGAGATTTATGCCGCCATTACTATTTGATTTCGCTACATTCTCAACGACGCTGGTTTTAACTTTGTAATTACGTTTACATTATCAATGAAGCTTGAAGCCCAGAGCCCATGTGCAGTACGGGCGCTTGCGTCTGACCCGCCCCGCCCCGCCCCGCCCCGCCTTAGGATATGGTGTACGCGCTGCATAAACCGACCCCC
>CABIKL010001520.1:0-15136 GCA_902196195.1 Aptinothrips rufus
CACCCCCCCCCCCCCCCCCTCGAAGTCTTTCTGGATCCGCGCCTGGATCTTGTGATGACAATCGCCCGCACCAATCACAGAGCTACGGCGGCGTCACAGAATTACGTGACGCTGCCAGGATCTTTCCCCTCCATTCCCCTCAGATTTACCATTCCCTCGCTCCTTCCCTCCCTCCCCTCCGAATGTTCGAGAGCGCAGCAGACGGAGGAGATTCACGAGACGGCCAAAAGATACAACCCTAAGAAGAGGGGATGCGGGGATGCTTTGGCCGCGCCGCGCCGCTTGCTCAGTACAGCCGAAGAGTGGGAAGTTTCCGCGGCTCGTAATTCAACGGGGCAGGCGGGACAGGAAGGGCTAAGTTCGACGGCGTAATAAAATGCAACTAAAACAATAACTTTTTGCGAGATACGTGCCCTGTCGAAAATATATGTGAGAAGGGTGTAGGAATCGGGTGGAGCTTTAACACCGGTGAATAGGTAATTCTGGGATTAAAGATGCGTTTGTCACCTTTCAGCTGCCGTTACTCTTCTACTTCTGCCAGTAAAAGCCTTTGGAGTTCTGCCTTTGATGTAAACAGTCAATGAAACGATAAATTGTCTTTCTAAGGATTCTTGTAACAAGGCTGCGTCCGAAATGTGAGCACCGCGCGTACGAAAAATCCTCCAAATTAACGGAAGAACAGCACACACGTGAATAGACAGTCGCCACCTGCGAGCTGGAAGAAGCAATGAGTGTATAAAAGCAAAGACTCTCTGATCTGACCCTACTTTTTTCTCTTTGAATGACAGTCCAGTTCCGCCACGCCCAAGCCAGCTGTGTTCACGTGCGACCAGTCCTCGAACATGCCTGGGAGAACTTCACAAAACTCCGCTTCTTCACTTGAGACAAGAGTTATGGCCGGTGGCATATGCTTTCGCGAGCTCGGCCTGCCTGCCTGGAGGGGCGCGGTCCCACGGCGTGTCCCACTCCCACGCACTCCGCCCACTTCCCGCGCGGGCTGTTCAAACTCAGCGAGCTCTGCTGAGCGATCCGTCTGTTGGCTAGGTGAGTTACTTGTTTTTAGGTCTTCAAACTTCCATTTTATTCACTTCGTTGAGGTATTGGCACCAAGTTCTTATGCAATGTTTCTTAAAGTGTTCTTTATTATAATTTTAATTAATTTTAACGTGTACAATATATTTAGATTGGCGAGATTTTATTACATCCAAGTTCATTGGTTTCAACTGACATTTACTTACTTGCTTGCTAAATATTTTTGTTCTTCACTCGGACGTCGAAATGCATACCACAGGCATAGATGGGTTATTTACTATCCAAAACAATTTATTCATACTCAACAATAATACAACACTCATGAGTAAGTTCCGAATTTCGATTTATTTGTATTTCGGTAAATTTCTTTCATATTATAAAAATACGAGCCCGAACTTTTCTTTCAATGAGGTGCAGCTGAAACTGCTAGAAAAATCTAGTCATTTTCTGTTCTCTGGACAGCAAAAAATTTCGTTAACAGAACTCCTGCACCACTGAAATCATGAGGATATCATAGATTAAACCCATACGGATCGGTATAAGCCCCGAGAACTACTTGTGAGTTAAATAATATCTGTGTCTTCATTCTGACAAGGAACTTGGATGCTCACCCATACAACTAATATTTTTACACAAAGCAGTTTACTCACTATATCACAAAACTTTCACATAATAATGTCAATGACAATGGCATATAAAACTAAAAATAAAGCAGTCATATCATTAACTTGGAACATTCATAATCACAATTCATACGAGTATTTTAAATATATATTCGTACAAAATTCCGAATTGAACGGAAATGAAACAGAACAGACAATAATGACATTTTTTCCTGTGATGGTAGGATTTTCCTGGCATGCTAGTTGCGTTACTTAGTGGCGTTGATTACTCGGTCAACATTTCGAGAAGGTGCATTAAAGGAACTATCATTTTAGCTTTAGAAAAGAGCCAATAGTTTAGTTTGTTCTAGGTTCATCCGACAAAAGCAAAATTTAGATGAAAATCGTTCAGGAAAACACATGTGCGTTGAATGAGTCTTTTCTGATTGAGGACGATGAAAAGAATTGTTTCCATCAGTATTGAGGTAAACGTCTGAAGGATCTCTCCTGTTAAAACGAGGCTTTGGAGATTCCTTCCTTCCTATTGGCACCAACTATTCCCTGCAATTGTTTGGGAATATTTGCCCCACGACAATCGGGGGGAAAAGACATCCAAAGTTTGGCTACATTTTCTTAGAAAACCATCTGTCAACAACTACGGCCTGCGTAAGAAGTGGATGGTCAAAGAATCGCCAGGGACCAAAATCGACCACATTTCGACGTCAAATTCTGTCCACAAATCATTTGGTTTTGTCTGACGTGAATTACATCGATTCGATATGCGTACTCTGTATTTCAGCGCGCGGACAGGTGGACGAGAGGCAAACGGGCGAGAAAAAGCATCGTTTCGCTACACTTCTCCTGCTTCCGATGAGTGAGAGAACCTAACTAATTCTTCTTTGCAGCAACGCGGTTTGGCTGGACCATGCTCAGAGGATCCCTGGAAGAACACATATACAAGAAACAGTAACCACTTTGCTGGTTTGGAACACATACAACACCACCGGCAGAAAAAAAATTAACAAAAATAAAATTTGAATATTTCGTTTTTCATAGGGAAATAAAAAACTTCTCTAGCTCTTCGTAAATTCAAAGAAGGGTGATTTCTTACCGCCTATATCGGACCGCGACCTCCTTCTTGAACATCTCGAAATGACGACGGTTCTCGTTGTTCTGCAGTTCTCGCCATGCGGGCCGGGCCTGCTTGGTCTGCAACCCCCAGTGCACCGTGAAGCCCGGCGAGAGCACTTGGAACTGGGCCCCGACCACGAACATCTCGTACACCTGACACACCGTCAAAAAATAATCTCAAAACGACTATGTTATGAATTGTGTCAGGTCGCGTAACAAACGCACGGTGTGAAGAAAACAACAGCCACGATGTATTTATGCCAGACAATATCTACCACGACGACCTTCCTCAGTCATGCAAGATAGTTGTCATAAATTCAAATACGAGCCCCAGCACGATCGGCTTTTCCCTTACGCTGTATGTTTATTTTTTAGACCACCTAAAATTTTAATTGATTGTGAGTAGGGCCTATCGTCGCAAGGTAACAAAATTATGATTAAAATTTGCGGGAAAAGTGGAGTTCTTCCATTCCTTTGCCATGTCGAAATTATTTCTAATTTTATCAAAATAAGTTACGACATCACGCACACATCGTTTTCAAGGTCAGCCACTGACCTGAGTGTTTCGTGTGTAGCCGTAGCCTATGAACCGCTCGTCGTGGGGGGGCACGGTGTCTTTGGCCACATAGAAAGGCTCGTAGAGGAACTCGAAGTTGGTGACGTTGTAGGCAACGTGCAGAGCCGCGTTGTCCGCGTCTCCTTCGCTCTGCCAGCGACTGAAGTTTGTGGCGTACTGGTTGTAGATGAAGACCTGCATCAAGCAGAAGGCAAGGTGGAATTAGCTGCTTCCATACCTTCTGAAAACAGTAGCGTATTTGATTCCTACGGAACAGGCGCCTTCCCCAAAAGCACCGAGTGGGTAATACAGCCTCGATTGCTGTTTTGTCAAGAACCATACTCGCGACTAGTGACACGCTTAGGTCTGTGTGTCTACCCCACGCTAAGAGCGCGGCGTATCGCCGTGCTGCATGGGCGAAATCGCACTACGAACCTACTCAGCGACGTCACTCGGTCTAGGTATTGCATCTGAATCTACAGCCTGCCTTTCGGGGAATAGTTTTACTTCATTTGAATACCACAAGTACAAAAACTGCGCACTTTTGAAAAGTGTGGCAAGAAGTAGAATTTTGAAAAGTCAAAACAGCACTCATGTTATGTTGAAATTTACTTTCCAAAGCTCCAGGCCTAGGTAGTAAACTCTTATTTTTCAAGTTGGTACAGCTCGATTAGAGCGAATGGTTGCACTGCCCGAGGATGAGTTGACCGCTCATCCGCCATCTTGTGACAGCTGATACCCTCAGCACTGAGAGCCCTGCGGAGCCTTGTACCTTGTGGTGGAAGGGCCTGGCCAGCCCCTTGCCCGCCAGCCGCACCAGGTCGCTCTTGGTCCGCGGGAAGCGCACCCGCTCGTCCAGCTCGTAGGTGGGGATGACGTAGGCGCACTGCGGCGTCCTGGACTGGCTGCCGGCCTGGCTGCTGGCCACGCGGGGCGTCCTGGGGGGCGTCGACGGCGAGGTGCCGCAGCGGGCAGTCAGCAGGAACTGGTGCAGACCCTGCGCCAGTCCCAGGCTCGGCACCACGTCCACGTCCACCAGGAACACGTACTCCGTCTGCAGAGAGGACAGGCCACATTGAGAGCGAATATATCTTATGAAAGCAACGGGCGGGTCGACACGCGTGTGCTCGGCCTGGCTCGACCCTCGGGTCAGCCCTACCCTCCCGATGCGCAAGATGGTACTATCCCTGTGAGACTCAACACACCTGGTAGGCGCTACCTGAACTGCGAGTTGCTACTCCGAGTCTACTCACCTGTCAGGCGTTACCTGGACAGCTACTCACCTGGCAGGCCTTCCTCGCGAGGTTCCTCAGGTGGTTCTGAGGGTAGCCGCGCCTCATGCGCCAGCGCATGGTGTCGGGGTGCCTCTGCCTGATGATCTCCTTAAGGCTGGGCTCCGGTCGGAAGCAGTCCAGGTGGGCCTCCAGGCTCAGTATCTGGTTCACCTGGAAGCAACACGGACAAAACAATCAACGACCAATCCTAGGCACCGATTTCGGGCAGAGTGACGTGGAACCGACACTCGGACTGCAATTCAAAAGCACTACAGACTTGTTATGTCACTATTTTTTCGCAAAATGGTAACATTTGCGAAAAATCTTTCGAAACTTGCCTGTTAACGGGGAAGTACTACAAAGTAAGTGCCCTCGAGATCAGGATATGCAACGCAAAAAGATGAACCACACCGTCGAACAGATAGCTTCTGCTCTGAAGCCGCTGTGAGCAGCTGGGTCGAGGGGGTTGCCGAGCCTGTCCCGCCCCTCGCCAATGACGGCCCGGCGCAGCAAGTCGAGGAGACAGTCGAGCACGGCAGCACGATGCAGACATATAGTGTGTTTCAAGTCCAATCACGAAGAAGAAAAATGTGAATAACAAGAGGCGCTCGGATTGGCCGTGCGGTCGCCGCTCCCTCTCACCAGACGGACCCCAATCCTCCAACCGGCCAATTCGAGCGCCTGTTGTTATTCACATTTTTCTTCTCCGCGATCGGACTGAAATACACTATCCGATCCATCTTCGTCTCAGTCCGAGCATGGCGTGTACTGCGTGTACGGAGTGAGTCCTGAGCTAGCCCAGACCCGTGGCGCCGCCAGCCGCTGCTGGGCGGTATGGCCAGTACAGGGCAGGGGGCAGGGGTATGGTAGGCAAGCCCGCACGACTCGACTGCGTTGCAGGCGCTAGACAAGACTGCCCCGTCGGCCTCAGGCGACATTACCTGGTCGGGCGAGGACTGGGGCATGCGGTCGGCGGGGAAGGCCGCGTGGAAGGCGACGCGCTCTCTGACGGGCGCATAGCAGCGGCGCAGGTAGCGCACGTAGGCCTGCACCAGCGGCCACTCGTCGCCCGCCGCGTACAGCGCCACCGAGGCGGGGCCGGTCCAGTGGTGCACCACCTGCAACAGCACGCCCAGCGTAGGGTAGCCTTTCGTGATTCAACGAAATAAATAGTTAGCAACCACTCCGTACAACTAAAATGATGACTGATGTCGTAGAACTATATTTCAATCCGTATTCTTTCGTAAAACCATGCACGACGGTATGAACAATGCCTTGGAGTCCGAGGATGGGTGAATCTAAAGAGGGGGGGGGGGGGGGGGGCAATGCTTAAAAGCCCTGAGGGCGCGCTTTGAATGTTTCACCTATCGTTGGATTTCTAGGGATCGTTCCCACCGTGTGGCTGCGAGTGACAAAGAAGTGTTGCAGGTATGTGTCCTTGCTATTGCGCGTCGCTGTCGTCACCTCTCTGAATTCCGATGAGCTTTGCGAGGGAAGTCAGTTTCCTGCTTCAGTACGGCCCACTGTCGGATTCGACACCGTGATTTAACTAGCCCTCACCCCGCCCCGCCCCGCCCCGTCCCGCCTCTTCACACTCTCACTCTCTTATTCTTCTTGCCTTTTGCCTTTTCCTTCTTGACCCCGTCTCCCACCTTCAACTCCCACCTTCCGCTTCCATCCCTGCCGCCTCGGGGAACGTTCACAAACCACGTGGTCTAGTTGAAGGGGGTGGGGGTTGGTTCCAAAACCACGGCGCTATGCTTTAACATGGGAAAGGTAGGCAAAATAGCACCACGAAGGGAAGGGGTAGGGGGTGTCCAAGATGGTCCAAATTTTGCCCACGTGGTTTGTGTACGTCCCCTCGCTCCTCGTTCCCTGACCTTCTCCAACTGGCACTCCACTGTTACCTGCACGAGGGAGTGGAGTCGCTCTAGGCTGGTCTGGGTCGCCAGGGTCACCTTGTACTCCTCGGACAGCTGAGCGAAGCGCGAGCCGACCAGCGCCAGGTCAAACATCTTGAGCGCCCTGCTCGAGTCCCAGCGCCCCAGCGCCGCGTCCACCGTGATGGTGTCCGGGTCATCTTCCTGGCTCGGCTGCAGTGGACAGAAAGAGACAGAGAGGGCTATTACTTTAGTCAGGGGCATTGCAACTGTCGAAGGAAAACAAAAGGCAGAATGTCAGGTTGCACAAAAGTGTTGCGAGCTTGCTGCCTGCCAGCCACGATGCGCGTGTCTGTCATGCGTGGCGTGGCGTAGCGTAGCGTAACCTTCACCGTTGTATTTTATTTTTGCAGTGCGACGCCGCGGGCGTAATGCTCTTCTTAAAGTGAAATAAAAAGCGGGTCACATCCAAGTGACGCACGTGCAGATGACTGACATTTGCTGCCACGGATTAAAATTTAATAATGCACGATGTCTGGTCACGAATCTGCATGTGCATGAGAAAGGGTCATGCATCTGTAAAACGCATGACTGCCACACGTTCGAGTTTGCGGTGTGCCAATTAGAAATCATATGTCGAGACGACATCGATTCAGTGTCGTTGCGAGCGCTTTGTTTGCCACTCGACACGCCCTTGCCGTCACCTGCTGGTCCAGGTCGTCCTCGCGGGCCGGGGCCGGGGCCGGGGCCGGGGGGTCGTTGGGGCTGGCCTCGCCGGCTCGGACCTCGGCTCGGACTCGGGCCTCGGCTCTGCTGCCGCCGCCGCCAGCCTCGGGCCGCGGCGAGCAGTCGCTGGTGTTGAGCAGGCGGAAGGTGAGCAGGATGTTGGAGCATGTTAGCACGAGCACCCAGAGCAGGCCGACGTTCCTCAAGCGAAAACCGACCTGAAACAACACCGACGTTTGCTTTAAAATATTCTTCTAAGTTGAACAGATCTTTTCTGCTTTTCATTAATTTATTTTTGATGATCGATGATTTATCTAATCGACGGATTCGCGAGACAAGAGGCAGTGTAACACGCCTAGCTGAATTATTTGTGCAAGTATTGTAGGACTCGCATACCTGAGCATTCCTTTGGGAGAATAGGGTACTCCAAACGAGCCTGAACCGGAAGTAAAAAAATTGGCAAGAATCACAAAACTTCCGGCCCCTCGACTGGGAGGGGTTAGTCCCCACCCCCTGCACAGGCGAGGGGCCGGGAGTTTTGTGATTCTTACCGATTTCTTACTTCCGTTTGAGGCTCCTTTGGAGTACCCTATTGGTGTAAACAGTATGATTAGCAGTTTCCAGCAACCGCGAGACTTCAACAGAAAGAGATCGTCTGTTTAAAGCCATTGACGTGAGTTTGACATGACCTCAGACTGACGAAGTGTTCCATGCGATGAGGGTACCGGAAGTCTGAGTCTATCTATGATAGGAAGGAAACGTTTAATTTAGTAATGCAACATGCTGACATGGCAATGTGAGCAAGCCTAGGCGAGGGGTTCACTAGGGAGGCGCCATCAACCTAATTAGGACTAGGGCAGGCGAGGGGGCAGGGTAGCCCTGCCCACGGGACGGGGTAACCACTCTCCTAATGACATTGCCACCCTTGTTTAAGAAAAACAACGACAAGGATGGACAGTTCGAACACATAGTAGTATTGCAAAACGCTTATCTTTCTGTTGGTTTCTTAAACCACCAGAAGAAACTTGCAGCTAATCGAGATCAGCTAGCTCATTTCGGAGGAAGTGGTAGGAGTTTACAAAGATAAGAGTATGAACTGCACAGACAAGCACTACCCATGATCCAAACGCGGAATTTCACAAATGTTATGAAAATGATTATTCACAGAATGTGACGTATTCTGCTTCCAACACTTGTTAGGGAATTGAATGTTCAAATGAGAATAGCTAACACAGGAAGACGTGCGAGTTAGGCCTATTTGGCTCGTGAAAGATTCTAAATGAACCGAAAGTTTTAAGATGCCCAGCCAAGAGCTTGTGCTGCCAGCTGCTTCAGACGACGCACAGCGAGATGTTCAAATACATTAGAATTGGACCGTTTTGCCAATAGCGTAGGGAGTTTCGGAGGTATGAAAGAGCCCAATTCGCTATTTCCAGCCCAATCTGGCGACACAGGGTGTCGCCAGTAAGACAGCGGAGAGGGAGGGGCGGGGGGATGTGGTACCTGACGCGTTACGCCCTTACCTGGGACATTGGTCGGAGGACTCCGGCTCGAGGGGCGGGCCCGGGCGTGTACCGTACAAGCCGCAAAGCCTGGTGGAGTGCATCGAGCCCGGTACTCTAACACGTTACAACATGGTCAAGCACGCTGACTCCACCCTGCTCTGCTGTGCTGCCAACACTGCCAACCCGGCTGCCGGGAACAAACAAGGGTTGCTGCTGCGCCGCGCTGCCGCCAGGGTAGCTGCAGGAGCAAACCCTGGCCGACGAAACCGGGGGGTGGGATCGATAAAGCTTGCTCGCTCTGAAATGGCAAGCGGGTGGAAGGGACGGAAGAAGAGTCAGGGGAGGGAGCGACGACCGACGACCCTGTGCTGGAGACGAGGAGGGGTGCACAGCGCAGCAGGAGCCAGGAGTCTGTGCCCACGAAGTCATGTGAGTGTCAGCTCATTGCTTCATCTCTGTTCTCCCCAATGGTCTTGAATGTCCTAGCGCAGCCGATCGAGTGCACCTTCCTTGAGTGAAAGGAAACAGAGGTGCATCCATGGTGCATCATCCGTCTTCTGCTTCTTCTAATGTCTTCTGCTACTCATCGTACCAACATTATATCAATTAATTTCCGGCTTGAAAATTTTGATCTGAGGAAGTGACGAGACGTATTTTCTTCTCAAAATAATCTTCAGTATTAAGGCCTTCGATATTGTCCCTATTTTTTGAGCGAGAAAGTATCAGGAGAGACCGGACTAGCAGTAACTCTTGTTTTGGTTATTGTTCGTCATGCAGTAGTAGTGGTCGTTGTTATTGATGTTTGATGTGTACACAGGGCCGGCCGACGGCCGACGGAGATGACTGTACACATTCACTGTTTTCTTGCTTTTCGCTAACCAGCCAGCACACATTGGAGTCTCCACGTGTGACAGGTGGGAGTGTCGTTGCACATGCGAGGGCCAGATCATTCAAGGTTGGGTTTAGTGGGGGATGTTGTGGCTGTGTCACTCCCGGTCGGGTTCTGTCTGCTGTTGGGCTCGTACCCTATCAGTTTGTAAGTTTGTTCGCTACACAGCGGGTTGACAGCTTCTGCTGCACCAGGCGGCGTTTAATATGTGTTTTCGTCGTTGTGGTTGCTTTTAGAATCAGTGGATTGTCAGAAAGAGTGCATAACCGACGAGTTTACCTCGCCGTTGCAAGGAGCGAACTTAGCACTTAAGGCTCGACTTTAGGTTAGTTTCTTGAAATCTTGTCGGTATCCAATAAGCAGTGTATATTCCATTCTTCAGTGATCTTTTCTTTGTCATCTTTGGCACTTCTCATCTTCTGATTTCAAAATAGTATAATGACATTCCTGTGTTTTTTTATTGCATTTCAGAATGTCAAGTGATACAAGAACAAGTTCTTTGCGGAATTTCGCAAGTTTCAGAGACATTTTGGAAGAACGCCGAAGAACAAGTGATTTAGTATGGATCACAAGAGAATGGAACCCTGTGCGGACAGTCAGAGATGCGTCAGCTACAGATCCTCTCTCAATCAGGAAAGCAATCCTGAATAGTGCACGTGTGAAAGAGGCGGTCACACAGGTAATGAAATACACAGCGTACACACCAACTTCAAATTCAGTATTAATTTACACCTGAAGTTAATTTTTTATTACATTTTATTCATTTAGCTGAGCCAAGAACGAGGAGTAGCACCTGAGATATTGTACAAAGAAATTCAACAACAACTAACAGAAATAAGCCACAATCGACAAATACCTGTTGTGAGATGGATTGGTCTGTTTGTTACCAAAATATTAAAAAAGACGTGTACAAATCTCATGGTGAATGAAGAAGCTATCCTGAAGGTATTTAAAAAGCATGTAAAAAATCTGTGTTAAATTGATACCAGTTGAAACTTTCTTTCACACCCCATTTACTTTCTCCAGTTGAAATCAACTATGGGTGACACTCCTGTCATATTTGCCCCCAGTCATCGAAGTTATGCCGACTTTGTGCTTATGGCATATATATGTTTCCATTACTGCATAGAGATTCCATGTGTTGCTGCTGGCATGGGTAATGTGCATGCATGGCCTTATCAAAGTGTTGAATGCAGTTCTAATGCATCTAAGCAACATTTATTCACCAATTTGCAGATTTTATGTCAATGTGGTTCATGGGACATTTACTTCGAGATTGTTGTGCCTTCTTCATGCGGAGGTCGTTCACAGGAGATAAACTATATTGGACTGTGTTCAGTGAATATGTCCGAACTCTGATATGCCAAGGGACTGCTCCAGTGGAGTTTTTCATTGAAGGAACTCGCAGCAGAAGTGCTAAATCTCTTGTTCCAAAATTTGGTAAGATTTTCAAAGAAAATGATTGTGGCTGAATTTGTTAATTAATTTCTTTAGGAACTGTGTTACCTTCCAAGTATGTGTTCTTTTTTTTCCAAGGCTATAATAAATTTGATTTCTTGCAGGGTTTCTTTCGATGGCTCTTGAGCCATTTTTCACAGGACTAGTTCCAGATGTGATGATTGTTCCTATAAACATCAGTTACGATCGAATTCTTGAAGAAAAGTTGTTCTCTTATGAGTTATTGGGAGTGCCGAAACCAAAGGAATCAACATCAGTGAGTGTTGTTTTGGATCATGTTGCTATCAGCTCACCATCCTGTTAATGGTTGTGGAGGTGGTAATGTTGCCTTCACACTTCATGGTGTTAATGGGTTAGATGGACAACAACTGTGTTCGCTTGCCATGGTGTTTCATAACTTTTAGCCTAAACATTCCAGTTATATTTATCTGTGGGTCATGCTTTCTTAAGCACAGTAACAGCTTGATAGCATTTATGTTCTCCATCTTGAAATTAGTTCTCTTAAAAAAAAAACTTATAAAGTGGCAAAAAAATTCTCATTAAATACAATTGTGGTTATTTCTATATTATGATCTGAGACTTTCTTTTTCAGGGTTTGATTAAAGCTTTAAACGTTCTAGATGAAAAGTATGGTAAAATATACGCAGATTTTGGTGAGCCCATTTCAGTTCGTGATTTCCTTTCGAGCCACATGTTTGAGAGGTCAAAGCATTCAATTGGGCCAGTTCACATGCAGTCTCTCTCAGATCAAGAAATGGCTATGATTCGCCTGCTGTCCCACCACATTGTTCGCAGGTCAGTCTCCTCTATTTTGTTCTATATGTTAAGTACAGTTATTGCTTTTCGGGATCTTAATTTGTGTTTGTCTTGCAGCCAGCAACAAATCAGTGTTCTTTCCCCATTTCATTTAGTGGCTGTCATTTTGAACAATCATCTTCTAGCAAAAGGAGCGTCTGACATTCAACTCTGTGATCTAGTCAAAGAAGTGGCATGGTTCCGCTCAGTGATTGAGATGTTTGGTGCAACTGTTGATATGTCTGGTAAAGAAAACTATAAGTCTATTACAACTGAATGCAAACCTTCTTTCCGGCAAAGTGAATAAGGCTTCATACCTCTTTGACATCTTTTTGCAGATGATGTGGAGCTAAGTATTCGGGAGTCCCTCCATGTTCACAAATCTCTTGTCACATTATTGCCAGATGGCACAGTTAAACTTAAAGCTGTCCATGCACCAGGAACGAAGATTGATTCCTCTCGATTGAAAGGTTTGTAATGCTTTTATTTTTTCCTCAAACATTATCTATTTTATGATTAAAAAGTTTCAGTATCACTCACTCTTATCTTATCTTTATCTTATTTTATTTTATTTTCAGGCCATGCACTTTCAGATGAAACAATGTCTCGAGCTGTTCCTCTTCTGATACTCCAGCATTATGTCAACCCAACACTTCATTTTCTTGCCAACCCTGCAATGGTGACTGCCGTCATGCAGCATTTGGAGCCAAGCGGCGAGATAAGCAGAGGTAAGTGTGTCAGGCGCCATGAATACCTAAGAACATTGAGGCTCATAATAACGATAGCGTTAAAATCCTCATTATTTTCTGGGAAGAGGAACTTTGCGGGTATTTCAAGTTCTGTGAACTGTTTTGATAAATAGAATGAGTTTGAATAAATTTGATATGTTTCATTTTCTTGGAATGTGTGAAGTATAATCTTGTGCTCGAGTGTAAGTCTTGTTTTTGAATTTACAACTCTAACTCTCTTTATGATGCATGCAGGGTGGCTGGCCATCTCCGCAAACACCCCTAGTTAGACTAGTCTGCTGATAGCAGGCGAGCGTGCAGGCAGCCTTGTCTGAGCATGGTCTAACTACTAAATTTCTCTACGCTGGCCAGCCACCCTGTAGTATTTGTGGGATGATGCAACTTCTTTCTGCATGCCAAATTTCTGTGGTGGCTTGGTGGTATATTTGTGTTGAACTGTCAATGGCATTACTGCCCCTCTGTGTAGTTAACTTGATATGTTTCTTTTCCTTTGCATTTTCCTCCATTACTTCAAATTATTTCTCCAAAATTAATAGCTGAGTTATGGGAGCACAAGTCTGATGAACTTCATCGTAGCTGTTTCAATATTCACAATTATTTACCTCACCTTTAAGTGCCAAGAATATGCATCACATTGACAGTTCTCAAAGTCTAAGTTGTGCAAACATGTCGGATTGTATTTGTTCATAGTTGGTTTAAACCTTGGTTCATTTAGTCAAGCTTTTATGAAAATCTTTCTCATTCAGTCTTTTTCCTTCAGATGATCTTTTTTCGAGGTTCCAGTTAATGAGGGGAATCCTCTCCCATGAATTTGTATTGTATAAAACATGGGAAGAGAAGGTATGTCATAAGTCTCATTTGATGTGCTTGTTAGATGCACTAACTCTGCATTCACTGATTACCACTCATTGATTTTGCATGTCCTCTTGTGACAGTTTTGAAGCTTTGGGTAGATTATCAGATGATGTATTTGTGTTTTGTGTTGTTCGTTACTGATTATGTCTGCAATCACTACATCTAGGATCAAATTTGCCCTTTTATTAGTAGTTCTATGCAAAAGCATGTCATTAAGTGCTTTGAATTAAAATTTTAACTGCGGGAAAACAGCTTTTTTTTATTAGTTACTAAGCTCTGGCACATACCTTTGAGAATGTGATTATTTTTGACCTGCTTCTGTCATGTGGCGATGAATGTTTGGTTTTGATAGTGTCTGCAAGGACCTTAGCTTTTAGCCATGGAATTTGAATTCATTATGATTTGTCTCATAGAAAAAAATCAGAACTTCTTCTGATTGCAAGGTATTTCTTGATTCACAAATCTGTGTTCCTCTTGCACTCTTTTCCTGCAGTTTTTCTATAACAGACAACAAGTAAATGTGTGCTCAAATATTGTCGCTTTTTAACTGTATGCATTTTAGTCCTGAGGTTTGTATATGAATTGTTCAAGAACCATATATTATCATTTCTAAACTTTATATTTTGTGGGTGACTCTTGTCTTCTATGAGTTGTATTTTTTTTATTGTGTTGTTGCGTTTGTTAAATTTGTTCATTGTCATCAAGGATTTACTATTTAAGGAAATACTTTATGATTGTGTGTGTTAATCCTTAATTTTCTTGTTTTTATCAGGAATTCGATGAAGCACTGCATGTCCTTGATCTTGTGAACATTTTGGAAGCCACACCCTCTGGACTGCTAACTCTTGGAAATCACCGAAAGTTGCAAATTTTGCTCTGCTATGTTTTGCATCCATTTTTTGCTGCATATCTTGCGCTTAGTCAAACACTTGCTCAGGTAAATTGTTGTAAACAAAGGGTCTAAAGTTTTTCTTTGTTCTTTTGTTTTGTTTTATCAGATTTATCTATTTTCTATTTTTCCCTCTTAGGTATGTGGAGAAGCCCGTCCTGAGAGATTGGTATTGTGTGAAGCGCAACGGCGTGTTGAAATGGGTTTAGTTTCTGCTGAAATTTCACATCCATCTGCCCTCTCCCTTGATATTTTGGGCTGTGGATTACAGGCTCTGGTGTCCATTGGTGCCATTCATAGAATAAAGAGGTAAGTGTTGGCAATTGTAATCAAAATAAGTTTATGTAAGTATTTCATTCATGTTTGTCCTTCTAGATTTAACTCCAGAAATGATCACAATTGCTGTTCTTCATTTACAGAGGTACAGAGGTTCTATATGTTGCCAACTTAAAGGAACTCAAAGTAATAACTCAGCATTTGGGTGAGTGCCAGTCAGCAAACAAAGTAACTACCCTCTTAGATCGACAAATCAAAATCTAAACTTGTTTATTTCCTTGGTTTCAGAACAATTCATCAGCCACCGTATGGACCACAAGTGGAGCTGGCAACAACTAGAACTTAATCAATCTCTTCCTGCAAAGCTTTGATGTGTTATTTATTATATCTTTGGTTAGAAGTAATCTATTCACATATAAATTATGTTGAATAAAGCTTCAACTGCCTGTTGTACAAGTTTTATATCTTTCCTTTCTTAGAAAATGTAGCATAGCAAAAAAAGCAGTAAGAATTATGTAA
>CABIKL010001521.1:0-15136 GCA_902196195.1 Aptinothrips rufus
GGGGGGGGGGGGGGGGGGGGGGGGGGGGGGGGGGGGGGGGGGGGGGGGGGGGGGGGGGGGGGGGGGGGCGGGGTCAGGGGAGCCAAGGCGAACGCGAGCCGCCTCAAAGGAGGGGAGCGGAGGGGAGGGGAGAGGAGTCGGATCATCCCCTCCTCGGGGCGCCTTTGATGAAGCGGCCTATCTTTGGCCAAGCGGTGCGGTGGTTGCGGTGGTGACGCCTACTAGCTGGGCGACCAGGCACCGGGCACCGCCTTCATCAAAATTACATTCTTTTGTGATGCCATGAGGCTGGCCGTGGGTAGCCAAGGGCCGCGGCGTGGCGTGGCGTGGCGCAGCGTAGCGCGCGGTCCGTGCGGTTCACCAGCTCCTCGTCGTCGGCAGCAAGTGCCCGCACAGTCACTGCCAAAAATATCAGCTCATTTCATTTTCATCCTTGCTCCTGCTGCAGTCTGCTTCGTGTCATGTTGACACGACGTCTCCAGGTGTTCGAGCAGCGGTGCCGCTTTTACACGGAACGAATCCTGTCATTGGTGAAGTTGGAGTCCGGTTCACCACTTCTCGAGAAATCGAGTCTTTCGAGAAAAAATATTCTGAAGGTCATTTTGAGACATGTTCCAAAATGCGTTTCGCAGCTTTTTGATCAGTTTAAAATTGGCCTCAAAATGGCCTCCCGAAACGTGTTTTTTTTTCTTTTTACTCCTGGTTTCTGGGTTGGGTTGCTTCAGAATCTGGTTTTGCGATTTTATATGCGTGTGACGAGGGTCTAGAATTAGTCTAGTGTTAGTTCATTCGTTCTGAGCCCCTCCCCTCGCGGAGGAAGCCGCACTTCGCATTGCAGGTGCGAGGGCCTACCTCGTCCCCTTTCACTGGCAGTCCTACCGACCGAGTGCTTTGAAAGCCAGAAAACAACGGGCGGCCCGCATTGCCTTTGCCACAAAGTTTCCGGTCCCACTAGCAGGCCCTCCCCGCTCCGCCACGGCCCGCCCCGCGCCACCCCTCGCCGCACTAACAAACCAGTATCTAATCTACCCGCCCGGCACAGCCACATAGGGTTTCACCGCGACTACCCTCGGGAACCTCTTTTTGCACCACCTTCATCCAATCTACCTATCCGAACGGTGCTGATTCACCTAGGTATCCTCCAACATTTTTCAGCAGAGAAAAAAGTATTTTTTTTTCATATCAACTTGTTCTCAGCACCTTTTAAAGTCACGGTTTGGAATGTGGACACTTCCGTTTTTAATGTAGTATAATGTGTTCAACCAATTCCGTTCGAACCGACTCAAGACTGTAGACTAGCCTAGTAAGATGATGGGGATGGAGGGAGGGGAGGGGAGGGGAGGGGGAGGGGATGGGGAGGGGAGGCGGGAGGCGCACTCAAAAGGAGGGGGAATGGTTCGACATCAAAGAGACGTGAAAGGCACGACAAGAATGCTAATGAAAAGCGGGGAGAGGGGGTCGGGAACTAGCAACGCGCGGGGAAGACAAGAGAGGCGAGGCGTGTGGGTAGAATGCGGTGATATGGATGAGGAGCGCTGAGGTGAAACAACTCAACTCTCGCTGTTAAAATAACGTCACCGACATGCTTTTTATTGTCTTTTATCCCCGCGCTTGGAGACTGAAACATACGTAAGTTCCGGTTCGGTCGATGAGGCGACACACAAAGCGACCGCCCGCGACCGCCACACCATCTAGTCTAAATCCTCGGCCAGAGGGAGGAAAGGGGTTGATGTAAAAGGGAGGATTTAGCGACTCACTGGGCCGCCGGAGTCTCAGACCAGTCTCAGACCAGTCTCAGACCTGTCCGGTCCGTGATTACGACACTGCTCCGCACTATTCAGGCTTCCTCTGGCATGGAGGGGAGACGGGGAGTGCTCTGCTCAAACACTACCGGAGCATATGACTCCGTGAGCTGGAGTTGGCAGGCCGGCAGCTCCCGGCATCTCACAAGCCTTCCCTTACTTTATGGCCAGGAAGACGTCCTAGCCTAGCTCTTTCGTCATACGTATCAAAAAAACAAAAAAAATCCTTTAATCAGAATCGATTTGCTTTCCTCCGTCAAAAGGCATCACAGAAAAAAAAATTGAGTCCAGGTGTGGGGTTACTTGCAATAATTTTTTTTGTCGTCTGCCAATTAGAACAAAATTTTAATTTATCACATTATTCAACGTCGTTCAGCACTTGTGAAGACTTGAAGCGTGAACTCCCATCTCGACGCTGAAGGCATGGGCATTCGGACAATGGTCTGGTATTATAGGACCTCGCCCTCGCCTAGCCCTGAGCAAACACGAGGTCCCTGGCCCTTGACGAAGAGGCGAGGTAACTTCTCCTGAGTGGTGGACGTTATGGGACTAGTAGGCCAATGGGGAAGTAAACTCGTAAAGTGAGAAGGTTGAGGAAGAATGTGTTGGTAGTTATTGCTAATAAAGTCCTCGACAAGAAATGGCACCTCCCGTTACCTGCCCGGCGCCACCGGCCGGCCACAACCCAGGCAGCCACCGCCCGCCGCCCCGCAGCTTAACCGCCGGCCCTGGGTCAGGGGTGTGCAAACAATACCTGTTTATTCTGGTGGCAAAATGACGCGTTTCCGAGCACGGTACACTGTTAAAAAAAATATACCAGTTTTGGGGAGCTCTTCTGGAGAAAAAGGAGTGAAGTATGACAAGTTTCAAAAAATATGGGTCTCGTTTAGAGGATTATGTAGAAATGCATTTAAGAGTGTGCTGATCATTTTGGTAGGCTTCAGGTCTCAAAACTACCTCCAAAAATTCTGAAACTGCTGTTCCTTCACCCCTGTTTCCCGGGGAGGGCTCCCCCAAATTGGTATTTTCTTTTCTCACAGTGTATGCTCGTCTTCAAACTGCCTTCGGTCTGCTTCAGTTCATTAGCTCGTCTCGAAGGTCATGAATTGGGGTGCCCATTCTATTTTGTACCGCCCACGACTCGGTCAACCTGCTCGACCCGACCACTGCAGTGCAGGTAGGCCCGGCAAACCTTGGAATAAATATGGAGAGATAAGCACAGAGTGTGAAAGCCAAACAGTTTTGAGAACGAGGAACAGTGTATTTGCAGAAAGAAAAGAAAAATGGTGATGAGATGAAAGCTGAAGCACGATCATGGCGGGGGGCTGTGAGCCGAGGATTGAGGGACTTTCGCGTGCGATATTATGTAAGTAGATCGCCTCATACTCGAGTTATCTGAGACAGGTTGAGCCAGGCCTCGCCGAGCTCCGCCTCATATTGCTCTAGTTCAGGGCAGCAGCACTACATTGGCACCGAGAAATTGTGTGCAGCCAGGCTGGGAGGGCAGGGGGCGAGGATATAGTGCGCTACAGGGAGGAGAGGGGAGAGCGGGTAGGGGAGGGGAAGGGGGAGGAGTTTCTTAATATTTGAGAAGGGTGGTGCGTCCACTGCGCCGGGAGGTCTAATTCACTTAAGGCAGATGCTGAGCAATCATAGCCAGTGGATTCCCTCACGACACCCCAGCTGATGGTTCACCTGCTCGCCGACCGCCCCTCCCCCCCCTTTTCCCCCGAAGCCCCAACCAAGCACAACGGCTTCAATTTCTTTGTATTAAAAAGCGGTAACAACAATTTAACTGTGTATCTTGTCGGCGATTCACTCCAGGCAGCTACGCCTCCTACGAGTACGACGAACAACTCTACAATTTTTGTTCAGAATTCGTTCCGTCATCGGGGCCACTCTTCACTCCAGCCACTCTTCACTCCAGCCACTCTTCACTCTAGCCACTCTCCACTCCATCCACTCTCCACTCCAGCGACTCTTCACTCCAGCCACTCTCCACTCCATCCACTCTTCACTCCAGCCACTTCTTCACTCCAGCCACTCTTCACTCCAGCAACAAACAGACACGACGGAGTGGTGCAAGACGCGAGGAAGCAGAAAGTCGACTTGGCCCGGGCCCATCCTCCACGGAGCGGCAAAGCGGTTTCTCGCCACATCATTACCGTGGCGTGATGCTCAGATTATGCGCGGGACGTTTCGGTAGAGACAAGGGAAGGAGTCCGGAGGGGTGGGGAGGGGGGGCGGGCGAGGGGGGCTGCTCTCCGGAGGTCATTTCGCGGCAGATATTTGCACAAGGGTTGAGCTGAGTTGGCCCTGAGCTAGTCCAACTCATCCCCCCCCCACTCCTCCCTTCCCCCCTCGCCCTATCGCTGCTCTTTTCCGACGATGCCGCCCCGTTCCCCCACTTGAGATTTCTTGATATGCAACTGAACGCTCATAAGGAGCCCCAGTGAGAAATGGCGAGTCGATACGACGTCGTTTCGACGAAAATCACGCCGATTCGACGTCGAAACGATGTCGATTCGATCTCCATTTCTCACTGGGGAGGGCTTCTGAATACTTTCCTATCCGTGCAATTAGGACGAGCCTGTTAGCAGATCGTAAAGTAAGCTGCCCACTCAGGAACAGCTGCACCTGTTAATGGCATGGTAAGCTGTCTAGGTATACATCAGCGAGTCCTCTGATCGACTATCTCATTGTATTCTGGCTGCGTGGAAAACCAATTCCTTAAAACCTGCCAGTTTTATACCTCCCAGTATTAGTGAAATTAGCCTCTGAATCTTGGGTAGATAACCCGCATTCATGAGCAGGTAGATTCCTAATTTAATTTCAGAGGTTCCTATATTCAAAGCAAAAGCGTAAACTCAGTCGAGCTCTTGACGCGGAGATAAGAGAAGGGGACATAAATTTTTAAATCTTCAGTCTTGGCCAGTCAGAGTTCTCAGGTCGATCTTGACGGGAGGTGTACAGCACCGCACTCTGGACTCATCAAGAATGGACGCAGGTCAGATGGAGGGACAGTGCTCCAGCATGGCTCCAGCATGGCTCCAGCCGCTGCGGTCAAGACGTAGTCGAATCCGGTCACGTACGTAACACATTTGAGAGGACGGGAGGCCTTGCGGAATGATTTTGAATAATTTCAATCCATCGAGAAACGGTCAAAATCGAAGAGAAAACTGCGAGGGGTCAGTCAGTAATGTATTCATGTGTACAAACTTTCGGTAATTCTGTTTGAAATATTGATATTTTACTTCGTTTTTTTTAAAGAAAATGATGATTAACACATTGAGTGCGGCGTGGCTGTATAGAGGTCACGCCCTGGTTTAAAAGGTGGTGCATTCCCAGGGCCGCACTCAATGTGTTAAGGGAGCCGTTTCGTACTTCAATTGTCATAAACAGACCAGAAACACAAAAATTTCAGCTCAATTGTTGACTTTATTCGCCGTAATCCGATGTAATCACCGTAATCATGAAATGCTGTGTACAAATTATGGTCGAGTGACTGACCCCTCGGAAAACTGACGTTACACATGTTGATAGGGAGAAACGGGCGGAAACGTCGTCAAAATCGCGTTACGTAATTTGTGAACAACGCCGTCAGGCCCCAGTATTATTGCTGCGAGGTGCACCGTCTCGTACTGTCTGCCGCCTGTGGTTCGGAGGGTAGCCAGTCCCGCACTGCACGAGTGCGCCGCGGGTCTGCATACCTCCCAGGGGCCTACATGCGTCTGGCCGCCACTGAAGCACTTTATCTCGTAGAAACTTACAGGTAGGTATGTGTAACGCACATTGCTACCAAATCACGTAAGCGGTGCTTGGCCTTGCACGCCCGATAGCCCGATTGGAATTGAAAAGGCAAGCCCAAGATCCAGTTGCAAGGTGTCTCCTCCATTGATACGAGCCTGCTCTACTCCTGCCTGAGACCGCAGGACGGACCCGCCCCGAGGGGTCATTCAGTAGGCCTTAATTTGTACACAGGATAACATAATTACATTGATCACATCGAATTACAAAGAATAAAATCAACTATTTAGCTGCAATTTCAGTGTTTTTAGCCAGTTTATGACAGTTGCAGTACTGAGTGACTTCGGCAATCTTTATTTTCTTTAGAAAACGAAGTAAAATATCAATATTTCGAATAATATCACAAAAAGATTGTACACATGATTACATGACTGACTGACCCCTCGGCCTGCCCCAACTCCGACCTGCTCCTCACCGCACCCGCAGTAGTGGTAGGTCCGGACAAGAGTGGGGGGACGGGGGGGAGGGGGGCGGAGAGACAGAGACATGGTTTCGTCGGGTGACGAAATGAGATAAACTGGACAACAGAAGCATGAATTATGGAACCGAGGACTGTAGTATGCATGCTTTTGAATTGATACGGCATAAAACGGCCATCTTGAGGGCGGGGAGAGGAGGGGAGGGGAGGGGTGGTGAAAGGGGGGTAATGGAGGGCGGAGCAGGAGAGAAGGATTGGGGAGGCTGGGAGGTGTTTATGACCTAGCGACATGGGCAACGACTGGGTGTACTTTACACCCGGAGCAAGCACCTGCACCCGAGACACTGCTGCTGCTGCCTGCTGCTCTCCTTGTTTCCGGGGGGAAGAAAAGAAAGGCGTTAGTCACGAGCCAGGCTCCCCGCCTCGCCGCCCCGTGGCTCGCTGACGTGACGTGTCGTGGTCATCAATGTTTCAGCCCGCTCCTGAATTGGGTCGCCACTCCCCTCCCCTCCGCTCTCCTCTCCTCTTCCCTTCCCCTCTCCCCTCGCCACCATGTCCTCCGGCAGGCCTGTCATCCCCTGTCACCTCGTGCATCCCCCTGTTCGTCGTCCTGGGGGTCTTCCTGCGCTGAAAGACGAGACGGCAGAGCGTTCAAATGAAATCACTTTTCGCGCCGTCCTTCAGAGTCACGGTGACGGGCGAGTCCCGCCGGAAAAAGGTGTAGTCTCATCTTCGAACGATTATTTTCTCGAACCCAGTAATAAATTTCGCCGACGATGTCAAAAATGTCGCTTTTAATGTCAAAGTTGACATCAAATTTCGTCTGGAAATGACAAGTTTTCGACATTCGACATCGATACGAGGTCGAATCGATGCCGTGTTCCGAAAACCCGTCCCTTTGAAAGGTATTCTAGCGTCGGTTTCAACATTAAATGCGATATCGTTTCGACATCGTAGGCGAAATTTCTCACCGGGAAGTTCCCCTGTGGGGAAAGTGTGCGCGTGCGTTTCTTTCGGCAGAGTGACGAAAAATTGTGACGTCACCTGACGTTTTGCTGACCTAGCTGCGTTACCTAGCCTCTCATCAGGCTCACCCTTTCCGGACACAAAATTGTTTCTCATCTGTGACGAGAAAGCTAAGCCACAAGGCGCAGGCTCCACATGATTGTATTTTTTCCTCGCAGCCAGTAAATATTTATGAAACTCCGTAAAATATGCATACGTAATATACTGGACGGATCCCAGTTAGACGCGCAGACCAACCCTCGCTCGCTGGCTCCCTCAGCCAGAAGCTGAGGACTGAAGGTCGAAATTTTTCGTCGAATTCAAGCCCAATTGATCAGTTTTTTTGTTACGAATTCTGCTTTTATGTTTACACATGTTTGTTGGCAGGCTTGCGACACCCTGTAGCCTATCAACTCCTCTTTTGATGGAGCTCGCGTAGTTTTAAATATGCTCTGACAACGTTTTTCCGTTTTAAAGGAGATACCTTCAAGCAGCGGGTGGAAACCCAGGCGACTGAGCGTGGGCTACGCGGTAGACACGGCCGGCGGCAGCGCACAGGAAATTTAAATTCTTCTATTTGAAGGAAGTGGGAATGGCCTATGGTTAATTCCCATAAGGTTGAAGGCTGGCCCTTCAATTTGGAGCTTTGAAACTTGCAGTGCGGTGCGGCGGGGTGTGGCCGCCGCGCGCTGTTAAAGTCCGATTTTAACCATGTTTCGGATTCCTATCAGTATTGTGGCGGTAAGCAAGTGAAAGAGGAAGGTTGGTGCTACTGTGAGAACGGCCTAACTAACGTCGCGATTCTGGTGGCCGTTGGGATGCTCCCCTCCTCCTTTCCCCGTTCCCCTCCAGTCCATTCTCTCTCCGACTACACGCTCAGTGCGCATGAGTTGTTAGTGGAAAGGGTCGCGCTCAACCGTCATCAGAATCGCGACGTTAGGCCGTTCTCAGTATACATTTCCGATCACTTCCGGTAATTTTCATCACAACGAATAATATAACGAGATAAATACAGCAGAGCACCTCGGCGGGATGCCGCACTCGCTCACACAATATCAAAAGTTTCTCACACTTGGAGTCATTTAACACCATAACATTCATGATAACATGCAGCGAGCGAAATGATCGCCTTAACGTACTCTAATGCATAAGAACAGTCCCATTTCGCTTACATTGACACATTTTTATTATTTGAAAAAACTTTGTAATAGGGTACTTCAAAGAAGCCCAGAGCGGAAGTGTGAAGAAGAAAACGACGCGGCGAGAGGGGGAGCGGGGAGCCGCAGCGGAACCGCCCCGCTTCCCCTCTCACCATGTCGTTTTCTTCTTCACACTTCCGTTCTGGGCTTCTTGTAAGTACCCTATTGCAAAAACCGCGGCCATGTTGGATTGCAGTTTTGTTTACCTCTCATTTGAATTTAGTAACATTACTGGCCTCAAAAACCTACCCATCCCGAGGAAAAGACTACGATCTATCTAATGGTCAGCACCAATTTTGTCGCAAATGCCGAAAAATTTACGAAATTTCGTGCATAACCTAAATAGGCGGTTGGGCTGTGAGAGCGCCTCGTATTTTGCACTCATTTAAACATCAATGTACTCACCACGGCACTTGCAGGTAATAAGAAGTCGATAGAGCAGGGCTTGTTGTATGATAATATCCAACAGTAGGGAAAAACGATGCACTGTAGGTCACACACGAGTTATTGTAGTCACTCCGCGCAGCACCACCGCTGCTGCAGCGCTCTATTAGCGCTGGCCAACCAATCACGATATCTCGGAAACCAAAGCACTACACAACACGACACTGTCACCACTGCACAGAGGGCATCAAACCCCATCACTGCATACCACACACTGCATTGACACTCGCGGAAAACCCTGCATTCTAGGGCAAGAAACACGGAGCGATGTTACGCGTGACCGCTCCGCTCAGGCCCGCCCCACCAACACCAACCGTTACGGACGCGGTGACAAGAGGTGCTCTCACAGCCGTTCTGAACGCACATGCCATTTCTCATTCTGTCCTTTAGTACTTGTTCTTGTTCTTCTTGATTTGCTATCCGACTTCCTCGCAGCCCGGGTTAGCGGAATAGTCTATTCTGATAGGAATCCGAAACATGGTTGAAATCGGACTTTAACAGCGTGCGGCGGCCATATCCCGCCGCACCGCCGCCGCCGGCCGTTCCCGCATAGCCCACGCTCAGCCGCCAGGGTTTCCACCCGCTGCTTCAAGGCAGATATAGCAGTATAGCAGAGGAAAAATCTTGTTTTCTGTGACAAATATTTGTATTTGACATGCTCTCAGGAATTTTTGATTGTAATTCTGTTTATTACGACTTAGTTGATACAGAGATGAAGTTCTCATGGTTGATTATACGAAATCAAACAGCAGTAAAGATCTGTTGGAACAAGGAATCGAAGTCGATCCTGCGGAAGAAAAAAAGATTACTTCCTATGAACATACTTGGCACATAGCTGTCCTTACGACGTCAATTCCGTGTGAATAAGAAAAACCTCTTGCTCATAGCTTTCCAATATTGTACAGATTTGTCCTGAAAAAAAAACTGCTGCTACTACTACAGTATCTTAAGCTTTGCACAGAGAAAATACACTTGTGCTACATGAGCCACCCATATCTCCTTATTTAACTATCTTCATCCCCGAAATTATGTTTACAAAATAACACAGCACTTGCAAGGAGATGTTATATAAAATCGAATTACGATAAAAACTACATTTTGTATTTTTACGTTACCTACAAATAACTTTAAACAGACGAATCAAAACGAACATATAACAGTATCTAAAAACAGAAAAAATCCAGAAGTGCTGAAGAAGCTGAATTAAGCGGAAATTACACAAGAACCGAGTTAGAAATGAATGGTCGTAACGATGCCGAATTGATTTAGAATCGATGAATGTTGCATCAACACGATATCGAATCGACGTTGTTTCGAAAACATGTTTCTTACTGGGGAAGTGCGGCAGTAAGACAAGGGAAGCACATATCAGTCCTCAACAGCGGAGACAAACTTATACATCCTAAGTATGCAGCGGACAATGACAGCGAAGAAAAATGATCTTCGGAAATTGTCTGCTGGTGATTCAATCACTAAATTGAAGCTTTTCGAAATTTTGGAAGCAAGAACACAAACACGTATTTTCTCAAGGACCTCTGGGCCATAATTGCAAGAAAAAAAATACCTAACGTATTAGTTAACATGAGCACAAAATAAATTGTAGGCCAAGAAAGCTTTCCTTTCGCCTCAAGCTTAATATATGCATTGTTCTTCGTTGTCTAAATTATTTGCCATCAAGCTTAATGTATTTGTACTTCGTTGTCTAAATTATTTGCTTATAAATTCATTGCATTCGCTAAAAAATTTACTGAAAAACAGCAAGGAAGCGAGATTAAACAAAAACAAAAAATCCACCTTCAGCACACAAAAGTGTGCTCAAAACTTAGGTACACAATCTCATGAACAGTAAAGTCTAACATAATATAATGTATTTTACCTGCATTTATTTTTCAACAATACTATCGGTACTTGGAGGACGGCAGGGGGTAATATCATTAATCACACAAATTCATCAAGTAGTCCAGCGTATGAACGTAAATGATCGATTACAATAAACACATATAATCAGTATCAATGGAGACGAGACCTCTGGAAGATCAAAATACGATACAGCGTAATAGCTGATCACGCAAGAATCTTTGTATTCGACTTACTCGAGAAGAACGAGCAACGTTACTTTTGTCCGTGACATTACTCGACTCTCAAGCGCCACAGCTGGCTGCATGTTGGCACAAAGCAAGCAGGAAAGGGGGTTCCCTCTCGCGGCTGACGAGCGCCTCGTCGATACTCCGAGCTTCAGAGCGACGCGCGATGGTCTTCTGCTCTCCGGGGTATCGACGCCCCGCGGCACTACTCCATGTCGTCGGAGGCGGGCCCGTTCCTCGGGCAGTCGTGGTCTTCGTGGTCGTCGTGCAGCCCTTCCCCCTCCCCCTCCCCTTCCTCGCCGAGGCCCTCGCCGTCGGCGTCGTCCTCACCCCCGGGCAGCCCGTCGTTGTGGAGGGTTCGGATGTGGCGCACCAGGTTGCTCTTGACGCTGAAGCCGTAGCCGCAGCGCTGGCACACGAAGGGCCGCTCCCCCGTGTGGGTGCGCCGGTGGATCTGCAGCGACGCCTTGGACAGGAAGGCCTTGCTGCACAGGCCGCACCGCTTGGCAGCTGCAACAGACATAGCACAGGGTCACCACAACGTCACCACGGGGTCAACACCACCACTATGTCAAGACACCGCGTCGTCACGCCGGATCGTCACGTCACAGGACCTCGTCACGGTGACGTCATCGGACAGCACAGGGTCACCACAGCGTCGCCACGGCGTCCACACCACCACTATGTCAAGACACCGCGTCGTCACGTCGGAACGTCACGGAGCCTCGTCACGATGACTTCATCGGGCTTCACGTGACTGCAGCGGGCCTCGAGACTCACTGGGGCTGACCGGCCGGACCGGCGCATGTTGCTCTTCACGTTGAAGCCCTTGCGGAAGTAGGCAGGGGTACACCAGTCCAGGGCACACGTAGGGCTTGTGACCGGTGACGTCAATATGAGACGAAAAGTCACAAATTCGTCGTCAGTTTGCTGGATTTTATGACGTTACGAGGGCGCAAAAGAGATCTCGAATACATTTTCGTTACATGAAAGGAGATCATTGTAAAGTTAGGCAAACCAACCCCTCAAGTCAGCAGCGCAAAGCGTGGCGTAGCGTGGCGTGGCGTGGCACGTAGTGGCGTGGAATGGCATGGCGTGGCTAGGAGTGGCGTCGTGGAAGGCAACATTACTTTAGCGGCCTTAGTCACGGCGGTAAGTTAACTGATTGGACTGGACTGGAATGGAACATGGAGCAGCAAGGAAAGAGGACGAGCTGAGCAAGAACTCTATTTTCCGTCTGGATGTCGTGGGCTGACAGAAGTTCATCTCCAAATCAAGTTGAGAAGAGCTGCAATAAGGCGAAAAGACCAAAGACCGCGCCAGCAAAACCGAACGCAACTAACTATACCTCCCCTGGCCTTGCAGCGAACGAAAGGCAGCGAACTGCGCGAGGCGGAGCGGGGCGGGGCGTTGCGGGGCTTGCTCCTCAGCCGATACTACAGCTAGCTGGGATTGATCGCTACCGGGTCGATAGGGTGTAGCTAGCTTGCGTCGTTTGTACGGCCTCCGGTGGTAAGCGGACAAGCTACCCTGAGGTCGTAGTAGCATGACGATGGAAAGAGAGAAAGAATAGCGGAGCGGAGCACAGCAATGCAAGCAAGTACAGTTATAAGATCAACCTGTTGAACGGGCTGATTTCTACATCTAGAAACGCAGTGAACGATAATCCGTAACCGTTAGAATCTGAATCTGTTCCCATCACAGCACCGCAGCTTTTATCATTAAGGTGGATATCGTCCCACGAAATAAATGTAGCGTCATCTAGTTCAGATTCTATCTCTAAGAAGTTGATTTGCACTGTGCGTTTATCACCCATAGACTCTCAACGCGGCGAAATCAGAAATGAACACGCCACAAGTGTTTGCCATTCGTGCTACCCGGGAACAAGCCATGCCCCTGACGTTGGTGTAATGAGCTATTTTACTGAGAAGAGGAACAGCAAGATGGACGCTTTGCAACAAAACAAACCCTCAGTTGATTTGCTGTTCGGCTGCTCATCCGCTGCTCGGGAGCCACCAAGGGCATGCGCAGAAGCAGACGAAAGGCAAAACAAATGAGGTTTAGTTTTGTTGCGCCGCTGCCATCCAGCTGTTCCTCTTCTCAGTAAAACACCTCATTCAATGGGTCGAGATGGTTGTGTGACTTCTACTCACCGAGTGCATGGGCCTCGCTTACATCGCCTTGTATTTATGCTTCAAGGCCTCTCGCAAAGCTGCAACACGACGGTAACATGCAAGATCACACAACTAGCCGGCCGACCGTGGTCCCCCCGAGCATACCTCGCCCATCCTACCCCCCGCCCCCGCCTCGACACACAGACTGGTGCGTTCGCTGTTCTACAGTGCGGCAAAGAGAAGCATAGAGAATTCGAATAGAGCAGAGAAAGACAGAAAAAGAAAATACGTCACCTGCCCACATCTTTTAAAAGACGGCATCTGATTAGATTGAAGAAGCTTTGTGTTGAAACCGTCCCGAACTTTATTTGGAGAGTAATCCGTGAAAAAGTGCCTTAAGATATTGAAACACATTGAAGCTAGACAGGGTCCTTGATGTCCCGTTAGATTCTCAGTTGAAACACAAGTGCAGCTGTGCCTGCGAGAACCTAACTTTTGTATCTTTTTTTGCAGACGTCACACGTAAACCCATTCACGCCGCTTGCTTACCCCTCACATTAGAGTCAAAGCGACGAATTTCAGACAAGACGGCCCCCGGAACCGGGTGCAGCGTAGGGTAACCTTTCAAACACAAACAACCCTTTCATTGATTCATACCATTCTCGCGTAACAGGGATTCGTCAAGTGACGTCATAGTGACATCAAGTTGATATAATTTTCAGACGTCAACATGACAAAGTTCTCTGTTCCTCCGTAATTTTTTAAAGCTTTTTTTTTTCAATTAAAAATGGCAGTTTTATAGCCAGGAATGGTATAGGTGTGTGTTAGCTCACGCGCTGAATCACTCCGAGAGCCAAGTCGACTAATCGAGTGACAGCCATCCTCGATTTACAGTAAGTTACACGCGGCTGGCCTTACGTTGCAGAGCTCTATGCTACTTACACTTGAGCGGCTTGGAGTGGTGGCTACTGCCGCTGCTGCCGCTGCTGTGGAGGCCGCTGCCGTGGCTGATGGCGGGGGTGGTGGGGGTGGCGGGGGCGGCGCCGGGCCGGCTGGCTCGGTTGTGCACGGCGAGCTCCTCGTCCGTGTGGCTGGACTGCAGGTGGCGGGCCCACAGCGCCGGGGAGGTGAACGCCTCGTTGCAGACGTCGCATACCAGCTGCGCGTACTGCCCCCGCCCCGCCGCCCCCGGAGTCCCCGCCGCCCCCGCAGCCGCCGTGCTCGACGTGGACCCGGAGCCCGACCCGGAGGCGAGAGAGACGGCCGAGGCTGCAGAGCCGGGTCCCTGCGCCCCCAGCGGGGTGCCGAGGGGCGTCCCCGCGTTGGTCCGCTCGCTGGAGGTGCTCGCCGACAATCCCGACCGGTCCGAGTCGTGCTGGGATAAGACACAGACAGCTGGTTAGAAGCGTGCAGACGAGCAGCGGGACCTGACCATCTCGAAATCGAAGCCAAAACGGTTTTTCAACCGATACGCTTTCAACTTTCGATATCGAAATATCGAGGTTTTGAGAACCACTTTTGTGGCGTCGATGTCGATCGCGAAATTTCTCAACGGGTACACGCGAAGGGAAAATTTTCGGGTGAGCTAAATTTTTTGCCTGCGCACTCAAACTTTCGCTGCGTTGGGAACTCGCCCAGCAAACGATTCTATGGATTTATTCTAACACAGGAGCTAAACGTCTAGAGGCGCAGCTACAGTCTTCTACAATTCAGCTAAATTTAGTACGGCAGCAACTTTTTATTTTTCTGATTTTGCTTTCTGGAAAGAGAAAGCACGCAAACCCAGAGAACGGAATGGTTGGTTCAAGCATAATATGGTCAAAATGAACAATCTAATGGTTGTCTACAGACTACCATGTAATATGGTCAGTTCAATTGCAAAATTTATGGTTGTGAAGACAATATTAGAGCAGAGTTTGCAGTGGTATAAAAATAGGTGTGGGAGCGCTAGGCCACTCTCTGAGCACTAGCGCTCCCACTGCCTATACCTTTACATGGGACGGTTTGAAAAAGGTATGGGAGCGCTTGGATCCACGAAAAAAAAAGGTGTGGGAGCGCCGCTCCCATGCGCTCCCGCATCAATGCTACGCTGTATTAGAGTAAATGTAACCATATTCGTTTTAAGTCAACCATGTTTTATGGCAGTCCCTATGTGTCAACCATACAGTTCTCTGGGTACAGGGAAGTACCGGGTGTTCAGTCTAATACAGGACAGTCGAATGGGTGGCCTATCGGTGCCCCTGTCAAGGACGGGCTCCCATTG
>CABIKL010001522.1:0-15133 GCA_902196195.1 Aptinothrips rufus
ACGCACAGCCGACCCTGCCGCCTCCTCACCCGCACTACCTCACAGCTCCAGCGGGGCCGGCCGGGTCCGGCCTCGGCCAGGAGCCAATGATCACAGCGCGACCCTTCCGCGACTGTTCGACGAGTACGCTTACTCGCCATCCTGGGGGCCTGACGAGCGCCGCGACTCACGCGACTATTCGCCGGGTAGTCCACGTGCCTAGGGGGGGCCCCGCGACTACATGCGGCAACTCCACGCCTATTCCACGGCTATCTTTTTCTGCTCGGGAAAGTGCAGTGCCGCTCTCGGGCTGGCCGCTGAATTTTTAGTACGAAGCAGCCGCTGGCCGTCTAAGGACCGTGCCGCAGGCGATCGACGAAGTGAGCCGCTGGCCGCTAACGCGCCGCTGGCTGCTTCCTTACAAGTAAGTGCGATTAGTGAGCCGGTTCGCCAGGCCGTAGTCTATCATCTCTAGCGACGCCCATCTGCAGTGCGGGCCGCGGAGTCCAGCAGGCCGCCGCCTCCTCCGCGCCCTCCCCGGCATCGCTGCGGACGACGCGTGAGGAAGCGACTCGAGAACCAGGCACGCCGGCCGCCTTACCGAGGAGACCCGGGAGGGTCCCGCCCAGCGCCCTCCGAGTCGTCGCCGTCAAGGGGGCCGTGACTGGGGTTCTCCGAGCCGAGGTCCGCGACCAGAGGGCTACAACCGAGGCCATCCCAGCCGACACCGCGAGGACCCACCTGCGCCCACCCCGGGCTGCCACACTGCAAAACCCAAGCGCTTTATTTGAAGGTTTCAGTGAAGGTTTGTGGAACCCTTCAAATTGAAGGTCCCCCACTCCTTCTAACTGCCGTCTGCGTCGCCGTTCCAACGCATGCTTCAAGGAAAAAAACCTTTAAATAACCTTTAAATTGACGGGTTCCACAAACCTTCAAGTACTTAAAGGATTTTTACTTTAAAAAGAAGAACTGAGTTTTGCAGTGAGCCGGTGGCCCCCTACTTTACTAAGGAGGGTGCAGCGCGAGCCGCCGCGAGTGCGCCTCGCTCGCCACCGCCCCCCCGCTCGCCGCCCCGCTCACCGCCCCGGGAGAAGACACCTTTCCCACGGCCCCCATCTGCCGACACCGAGGTGGAGTGGCGTCTGGTGCCCGTGGAGACCAGTGCTGTGGACTACTCAGAGCTTCTCGACGGCGACCCCTGGAGCCGAGCCGCTGGTATTCCGATCCCGTGTCACGGCCTAGGACACTCTTCCTGGCACTCCGCGGGTGACTCTCCGGGCCATACCGCTGGAACCAGTTCCCGACACCCCACTCTCTCCACATCATTCCGGTAAGGAGGCCAACAAGGGCGATCTCGACGACCCTCTTGCTTTCTAGCCGGTGGCGACCGTATTCCGATAATCACGCGCGCCACGTCCTTAGGTAGACACGTGTCAACGTGGAAAAACAACGTACCATTCAGATTGCTAACCTGAACTGTAACTCAATTGTGTCTTTACTATCAACTCCAAAAGTATCTGGCGCAAAACCAAGTACAAGTTCAGCCCAGCAAGATAATGCAAGTTCTAGTGTATCCAGAGTGAATATTGAGTCCAATTCCAGTACACTCTCCTTACATGACAGTGAAGAAGATGGAAACTCAGTGGAAAATAGTGGAAATGGTGGCGCCAAACGAGCTCCTCTGTCATCCGCCCCAGCGCTAGAAGAGGATTTTTAGACAGGGGGAAGGTAGTGGAGTGGCCTCTCTTCCACAGCCCGTTTCAAAACCACCCAAGAAAAGGAGATATTGGTCACAATATAGACGATTGCAGAAAAGATAGAGAGACCTTACTTTGGCAGCTGAATCATGCTTTAAAGTAGATGAGTATTTCCCAATCTTGAACAAAATAGAAATAATTTTAAAAAAAGTGAAAGGCTGAAAAAAGAATTCATGCTTGCCTTACGAAGAGTTCCCAATAATCCCTTTGAGGGACTGCAACTCAGAAATGCAATGCAGCTGCTGCTTGAGTGCGCAAATGAAAATGCTGGAAAGAAACCACAAGGCTGGAGGTACAGCGAAACGCTTAAACGATTTAGAACAATGCTTTTCGCACTCTCCGGCCCACTAGCATATGACATACTACATATAAGTCTGCCTTTCCCATGAGTCTCTACCTGTAGAAGATACCTCATTGCAGGTGAAGTTATAAAAGAAGGTGAATTTCGATTTGCCCTTTTAAGTCATGGCCTGGAAGGACCTCGGTCGCCCTGCCTTCACCGTCAACACCCTCCGCTCTACGCAGCCTAGCCACGATAATCAGTGGAGACCCGCCAAGTACCCGTTTTGAAGGGAAAGGGAAAAACTTTCACTCGAGAAGACGGCTATTATTTTAAGATAAATAACTCAATAAGGGAAAACACGTACGTCAAAGGTACTGGGAGTAAAATTTTATGTAGAGAGTTCCCCGACCAGTTGAAGGAAACTCCAGCGCGCTACTGTCCAGCTCTCAGGGCTGGAATCATTATGATTGCGCGCATTTTTGACAGAGTTTTTTCTGTGACTTTCTGCTTCTATGTGAATTTTTAGCTATGTGTCTTTGCACGTTTGAAAGGATTTTTACCTTACATTATTATATAATTATTTTAATACACTATTTTATTAAATGGATTCAACAAATAAATAATGTTATATCTGATGGGAACTATACCTGTTGAGAATTATACCTGATGACACACACACAAAAAAACAAAACAAATATATCTGTTATGAATTATACCTGATGGGAATTATATCTATTGGGAGTTATACCTCATGGGATTATACCTGATGGGACCTTATACATGATGGGAACGACTCAAGTGAAAGACTGAAAAAAGAATTCATGCTTGTCTTACGAAGAGTTCCCAATGATTTCTTTGAGGGTAAAGTTTACAATATTTTGATAATCATCAACAGTTCTGTTCTGCAAGTCGGGCAGTTGTGCACTCGCTCCCTTGCGGAAACTGAACACTCCTCACAGAAAAGGCGATGCCCACAGGGCACTGCGGCGTGAGAGCGTGGAGCGTCACGGCAGATCACGCAATCGTCTGAAATGAAACAATTCACAATCAGAACGCTTTCAACGGCTCAGCCCGCTCGGCGGCGGCCGGTTGAGCCAAGTAAGCCGACTAGCCGTCCGGACTCCCAGCATGCTTTGCTAAGCCCATACCTATATCTATCAACCTTAGACCCGTAACTGGGGGGAATTATACCTGGTGAGAATTATACCTCGAGGGAATTATACCTGGTAAAAATTGTACCACGTGGGAATTATACCTAGTGAAATTTATACCCTGCTGCCACAACGAATAGAATAAATAAATGCGTGTATATGGGATTGGTGGTAACTGGTGCAATTAAACTTTATACTTGGTGGGATTACACCTGGTGGGATTGTACACCTGGTGAGGCGCACCCTGTTGAAAGCCATGACCTGCAGAACATTCGTAAATGGCACTCCAAGAAACTAGCCTTGGTTTCAATCCAGGCTTACAACTTCAGTCCAATGGAATGCCAAGAACTACTGAAGGTGGAATTCAGGTTGTCTGTATTCAAGACACCATTCATGTTCTCATGAAACTAAGGTCCAAGCTACTGAAAGAATCTGACAGCATACCTATGGGAATTAGCATCATCGTCTCAAGAGGTCATCTAGTGGAACTAATCGATACAATCAGCAAGGATCAACATCAACTGACTGTGGGTAGCATTGATGTAAAAGACAAAATGAATTTCCCCTCCTCCGCTCGGCTCAGAAACTTTGTCAGATGGAAGTCTCCAATCTTCTAAGAAGGCATGTTGCTCACAGCGAGGGAACTGCAACATACTTGGACATGATGCGAGAGTTTGCTTATAACAAAAAGTTATGTTTCTGTAAAAATTATTAGCTTATCCGCTTAAGACACATGTCAAGCAAATTCATGTTGAATTTGAATCCAATCCATTCCGTTATTTGGCTGTGAAGTGTAAACTAGTATAACAAATCATCTACGCAAGCAACCACGTACTTTCGTCACTCCGACAGTTCAACATTTAGGTATGGCAAACACTTTGCTTGAGCACTGCCTAAAATATCAAACTATTATTTGCAGAGCATGTTTGTGTTTCCTATTCAGTTGCTTTCTATTACAAATAATTTTGAAGTTCTGAGCGTATGGTAGTATATCCTCTGGGCAGGTCGTATTACAAATTCAGTTGTTCTTAAGCTACAAATAAAGTCATTCGTATTACGGCTGTACAAAAATCTCTGTATACTACGAATGAAATTCTTTGCAGTACGAATGTCTACATTCGTCAGGAACTGGGAGTGATTACATCCCATTTGGGAATTTGTGCATGAATTTCCCAAGTCGGAACTCAAACTTTGTTTCAGAATGTTGCTGACGTGTACGGTGTTCTGAAGAGCGGCCAGGACAAGTTACTGCAGCTTGGGCAGCGAGACCAGCCCACCATTGTTGTGATCGGTGACAAGCTGGAGACCGTCACTGGCCACATAATCATACTCGATGGATGGCAGCCGGCTCGAGCCGGTTCACGATGACGAGCATCCTTCTGGCTAATAAATCTGCTCTTCAAGTGCTTCCAATCTTCCATGGCTTTCTATCCTACAAAGTGTAAGCAAATGTGGTGCCTCCTTCAGAAGACCTTGTACGACATTCATACCTCTTACGATGAAACAATTCCAATCGTAGAAACTCTGCTTGCAAATCTGAAATGATTTTGATTTGTTGTGGTGGACTTCTTGAAAGTTGCTGTTGGCAAGAACATTACTAGTCAACCATGTTGTTACCGTTTTTGAGTTTAATTTAGTTATCATCTAGTTGTTAAATTAGGTTTCTCCTTTAATTTAAATTGAGCTTTTCTAGTGTATAGCTTATCATTATAAAATATATTTTACATACATTACAAAGCTTAGATTAAAATCCTTCAAAAATGTTTCGTTGTTTTCATTGTGAAAGGCAGTTCAGAACTCCTTACCTACTGACTCATCACCTTCGTTATGATGCTCAATTTGGTTCTTTTTGGTTGTTTAAACCTCTCGTACTGTGCACAGGGAGGATGCCACAGGGTTTTTGATTCCTTTGACCCCTTGCAGCGTCACTTGAAGTGGGAACACCACGCAGTACCAGCAATTATTGTCGATCAGGTGGGCAGTCATATTCAAGCTAAAGATGCACAGGATGTACGGGCGGCTCCCATATATTTTGTTCGAGATCCTGTCCCAGTAGATATTTTTAAGTGTGCCTTATTTCATTAATCTCTTTCGTTTTGTTCCAAGCTCTACAAATTAATAACATTACTAGAAAAAAATGTTCGAAATAGCGTTATAGCAGCAAAAGAGTACTTAGCAAGTGGTTGCTTTGAAGCCACTTCGTAGAAATTTTAATGCCATAAGTAATTTTGTAGAAAGCCACGGTGCTTTAAAAAGAGATATCAATCTAATGTTGTCACTGCTAGAAAATTCTTTCAGGGGTTTGGATTCAGAACATTTGAGGGTGAAGGCTTTATCTGAGGCTGGTTGCTTCATAGCACCAGGGTGATTCCATTTCGCAGGTGTTCCTGATACTGATACAGAGAATGGCCACACAGTCATAAGACAAGTGGAAATTACAGGGCATTTTGCACCTATTGATAAAGTAATTAAAGAGTTATAGTGCGCCTAAGCACTATAACTCTAGTAGAAGTTTTCAATGCTGACTCGAAACACAAAAGATCCAAGTCCATGCTGAGGAGACAGGGGAAGGCCTTATCCTGTCCCATGAATGCCCGCGTCTTGGTCACTGGAACCACAGGTTGGCCATAGAGTCGATGACTCCGAGACATCATCCCATCTCCTACATGATGTCTCCAAAAATGATGTGCGCGTCTGCGAAGATGAGGGCCTGGACAAACTTGTGAGGCCTTTAGTCGTCAATGCACAACCAAAGCCCCCAAAGAACTTCAGCATGGGACTCGTGCAGCTGCCTGACGACATCCGTGCTCCGTGCCTCATCCTGCGCAAAGATTGACTGCAAACTTACATGTACGTATTTTTCTTTATCTGTACTACAAAATACAATTTCCATATCTTTTGTTCACGTCGTATAAAGAAGAGTGTCATTGTCTTGCACCTGTGATGCAAGATAAAAATATGATTACCTCTGTTCTTGTTATACAAAATATACTTTTTATTTCCTTTTGTCCATGTAGTACGAATATAGTGCCATTATTTTGCACCTTTGAAGCAAGATAAAAATATGTTAACCTCTGTTCTTGTAATACAAAATAAAGTTTGTTTTTATTCTTCAGTAAAACATGGAGTGGTAATCAATTATTATGTACTAAATGGAAATGAAAGCCTCATTTCATTGACAATTTTGTATGTGGCACCTAGTGGTTACTGATTGCACCTACAGGTTGAACCTTCTCTTTTCTGTGCACATTACACATTATTCGTACCATGAGAATATGTCCTGAACGGTGTGTGGTAAATATCTATAGTTTCTATCTACATATTCTCTCTCCACTTATTCCAACATTTTCCTCAAAGACATGATATATAGTCTAAAGTCTCCTTTAGATGCCGGGAGCAGGATCAATTCCTAATGAGCGCTTTTTACCTGGGAGTTATTTCTCCCAAGGATTCCCCAGTAGATATCCTCCTAACTACCCCCAAAACTTTGGGACCCCTGCAAAGCAAATGGTACGTACATGAGTGCACCTGTAAATGTACCACCTCATGCCACGTCACACTATACCAATGCCCTGCCCTACACGGGTACACACTTAAATGTTTTGCCATCCAGTGCCATGCCACCTCACAGTGCACCAATGCCCCTAATGGGTGCACATTTAAATTTTTTGCCATCCAGTTCCATGCCACCTACAGTGCACCAATGACCGACATGGGTGCTACCTCAAATGTACCATCCATTGCCATGCCACCTCCACCTTATGTTGCCACAGATCATTTCTTTGACAATGCTGCACCTGCAATACCTGCAGGTACTCCATGGATTTTAAGAAGACTTTTCCTCTCAAATTTAAAGTTTTTGCCTCCTGATAATCTTTCACACTCTGCGTTCTCATTTAGAACCAAACCAAATGAATACCCGGTGCAGCCGAAGGTTGGCTTCAAAACGAGCACAGTTGAAAAGACTGCGCCAGTTTTGATGTCATGAGTTCGGCCTTTAAGTAGATTAGATTTTTCACAATAATTCCTTAGATTCACAACCATAGATCTCTATACTTATTTAGATTCATCTTGCATATAAAGTGTTTTTCAGCTTACAAATGTAACTCAGGAAACCGTTTGTATCCCACACAGTTCTTCGGCAAACCAAATTCGCATGAGATACAGCTGGTCCATCTACTAGCTATGAACAGCTTTTTAAACGAGTCCCCACCAGAGCAGCCAACAAGGTATCTTTCTTGTTGCCATGTTATCTTGTGATTTGAATTTTGAGAAGCTTACCATTCGCATCCCTTTATGGCTGCTTTGTGTGACAGGTATGAGAGCCAAAGAGACTCAAAGAGAGTGTGCCACTAGCGCCCACTGAGGAGTCCGATGAAGTTGTGACTCAGGGCACACCAGACATTTTTGGCTCAGGTCCATTTGTTAGCTATGACAAGATTTCTAAAAGAGTTCTCCCCAGAGCAGCCAGCAAGGTAATTTCGTTGTCAAAAAACTTTAGTATTACCAAAAAGATCAGCGCGATTTGGCTAGAATCTTCGCAAGAGTTAGTGGTGCAATCGCGTGCACATCTTCATATAGTTTCGTATCTCAGCTTATAGCAGCAGGTTAGAACTTTCCTGAGCTCCCTTGCGTCCCTGCCTCACGTTCGCTTTCGCGTTGCAATCTTCCTTCTCGCTCATTCTTTACTTTTCAAGTCGATCACGTGATCCTACACGTCACCTCCACTTGATCTCAACGTGATCTCGAATTCCCCCCGTTTGAGGTTCAGGTGATTTATGGATGACCCCAAAGGTGCGCTACGAACCTTTGCACACAATGACTAATAAAACGACGTTCAAGGACTACGAAATGACCAAGCAGCGCCTTGATCACTTCTGGCGAGAAATTTGCAAAACAATTCAGCAGACTGATGAGCTCTGGACTTTTATGAAGAAGGTGCTGATCTTTAGTCATGGTCAAGCGTTCGTCGACTGCGACTTTACCGTGACTAAGGAAATAAATTCCTATTTTACGTGCCTCCACCATGGTCTTAGCCCTGAAAACACCAGTAAATTAAGCCTGGAAAACCGAAAATGTCCGTCTGGAAAACCTGAAAAAGTCATGGAATTTCATTTTGAAAATCCTGTGGCCACCCTGTAGCGTGGCATTACTCTGTTTGAAATGACAGCAGCAGAACTGAAAATCACAAGGATACATTGGGTCTACGGACGAGCAGTACCCTTTTGACGAACGTAAGTACTAGGTTAGGTGTGCGCCAGGCAGTGTCTTCGCGTAACAGGCTGAGCTCGCTAAATATTAAAGCTTGCTCAACCCGTCACGCTCCGCCCCTGTCTAGGCTCCCACCTAACCTAGGCCTAATGTCCAGCGGAGCGTGCTTTGTGACGCCTGTATGCCACAGTGGCTGGTAGAACAGAGAATTTAGTGACCAACTGAAGAAATATTCCTTCTACAGTAACTGGTAAAACTCCTAATGAGCTACTTCTTGCTTTTAAGCCTCGCACGCTTTTATCAAATTTACATCCAAGTTCTCAGACTGTCCATGTAAATAATCCTTTTAATTCAGGGGATAAAGTATATACCAAGTATGGAAAACGTGTTCCTGTTGTGAAAGGTACTGTTCTTAGACCACTTGGAAATTCACCTTATCTTGTGTGTGTGGAAGGTGTTATGAAGACCCCACACGTTCATCAATTATCTTTGGCCCCAGCATAATTGTTTAATTGTTTAAGTATTTTTACTATGTAAGCTTTAATAAAGTATTTTTTATATGTTTCTTATATCGTATGTGTATTGCATGTTGTATTGTGTTGTGTTTGATTTTATTGTCAAGTACTATTGTGCTTACAGTTTTGTGTACTACATTTTCTATATATTTTGTTTAAGTATCAATAAATCTTGTAGGGGAAGGATAGTAGGTATTTGAAAGGCGTTGTTCCAACGTTTCCTACTAGGCTGTGACTGTCTGTATATAAAGATGGTTAGACTGAATAAACTCGCATTTTGCCAGAAGCTGGAGTAGTGCTTGACCACTTCCTTCGACATCTTTGAAGACACATTAGTCTGCAGTGAACTGGAAGTTTTTGTTTTGTTCCTGCGCAAGAAGCCGTCTCGTCTGCACCGTGGTCCCACGTACAGTATTGTTTAAATCAGTGTGCTGGTTATTTTCGTGAAAGTTTGGGATAGGGTACTGCGAAGGTCTGAACCGGAAGACTGAAGAACATAACGGCTCCCACTGGCAGGGCAAGAGTTGAGGCGGAGCAGCCGCGGGCCTGACTCTCTCGTCTTGCCATGCCAGTGGGAGGGTGTGGCATCAACACGCTAAAACTCACCACTATGAAACCGTATGGCAGTAACACCACACCACATGGCTAGAAAATCGTATGAAAAAGACCGCAGTTGAAAATCGCGCCACCCAAAACAGTCTAGAACTGTATGACACGAAGCTCAACTCTCCATATCAAAACGACACCACTGATAACCTACATGCCACTAAACGCGCATATTGATCCTTTGGCTTTGATGCCTTTGGCGTTCCTGGACGTTCCGGCGGCGTTAAGTCTTTTCGCTTCGACATATCTGCTCTTGTTCTCGCCGCGTACTCATAGCAACAATCGGTGCGCACTAAAATGCTCGACCGACCCGCCCCACCCACCTATCTCTGGCACTCCATGCGCTCCCACTCCGAAAAAAACGTTTGGGAGCTGTCAGTCGCAAACAAAAAAGGTTTGGCAGCGGCGCTCCCATGCGCTCCCGCGCCAATGCTACGCTGAACAGGAACAATGTGGGAACCGACTTATCTTCTTTTGTATCCCAGCCTTCATTAGACCGAAATGGATGAAGGTTTCAGGCACAGTCTCCAGTGTCATTCGGAACCAAAATAATCTTCAAAAATCAGGTTTGTTCTGTTCAGCAAAAAGAGACTGAAACTGGGGGAACAGCCCAAGGAGAACAGGGAAGTCACCGTGACATCATCTTGACGTCAAAATGATCTGCCTCCGCTCACACCCAAGTCATACACTATTAGTGACATCGAAGTGACCTCCTCTTGACCATGAGGATTATCACTCCTTCTTAAGAGAACAGACTAAGAAAGTTGCACTTGCAGCGTAACTGTTACTATTTCGGGTAATTTGGCCGAATAACCGCCCGGTATATGAGGATGATGTCATTTTGACGTCCTTTATACAACAATTGGTGTATACTGACGCGAAACTACGTCGTTTGCTTTAAACATGTGTATTCCTGGTAGACTAGTTAATTACGGCAACAATTTTTCCGTTTACACTGATTCAGGCGAGGAAAGTACTTGAATAACTCCACTAGCAACTTGAAATACGCGCCATAGACCAACCCAAACAAGCATTGAATTCCGTTGCATGAATCCGCCACGTAAAACTCCCGGTTTCGACATTTTTATAAAAATAACTTAACTTCTTTAATATCTTTAGGGTAACTTATATTTTGAAACTGATCTGCTTTATATTCTGTTGTTTGGAAGTGATTGAGTTGACTCGTGTTGCACGACGCCCGACGCGTAACTTGGAAACCTTAACCAACTCGGCACTGCGAGCTCGAAAACTTCTCCGATTGGCCGTGCCCATTACGTATAGGGTCTCAAAATATGTCATCCCGACTGAACTGGGTCCTGCGCTTGCGTGCTGCCCGCCTCGCGTCTCGCGTCAGTTCGGTCCAGTTCTGAATGTGTTTGTGATGGTTTTTGCGCTGTCTCGTCGTATTATCAGTGATTTTCTCATCAATCTCAGTGCGTTCGTCCGTTCGCCTTCAACATGTCCAGTCGACAGGTAATTTTATTTTGTTTAATAAAGATCGATGCTTACAACAAAGAGTAAAACAACAGACGGTTGCTTGCGTAGATGATTCATTGTAGTAGGTTACACTTCACAACCAAATAACAGAATGGATAGGGTTCAAAGTCAACATGAATTTGCTTGACATGTGTCTTTAGCAGATAAGCCAATAATTTTTAAAGAAATCCAGGGAAATGTAATGTTTTTCAGTTTTATTAATGGCAATGTTTTAAAAGTATTTAATTTCAGGTTTAAAACTCATTGTAAATTATGTTTTTCCAAAAATTCTATGGAGATTTATTAGCTTGTACGCTAAATGAGTGTCTGCTGCGTGTTCTTACTGAATTTGAACCCAATCCAGTCCGTTATTTCGCTGTGAAGTGTAACCTACTACAGTGAATCATCTACTCAAAGTAACCACGTACTTCCGTCACTCCGAAAGTTCAACAATTATGTATGGTTCACACTTTGTTTGAGCACTGCCAACTAATATCAACGTAATATGTGTATAACATATTTGTATTACCAATTCAATTGATTTGTATTACAAATAATTTTGAAGTTCTGAGCAAATGGTAGCATATCCTCTGGGCAGTTCGTATTACAAATTCTGTTATTCGTAAGCTACAAAGTCATTCGTATTACGGCTGTACAAAAATCTTTGTATAGTACGAATGAAATTCTTTGTAATATGAACGTCTTCTCTGAAAGTGGCATTCTGGGTTGTAGGAACGAAAGCGGGCAGCTAGAGCAGGTAAACCTGCAGCTGAGAAGAGAATTCGGTTGGCCGAACTACGTTTCAGAGTTGAGGAGATGGAGGAATCATCTGCTAATGATGCTGACGTTGAAGACGACGGTGACTGGAGTGATATTGGAGGGGGTGGGGTTACCAACGGCAACAGCAGAGATGGGGTTCAGAATGTTGAAAGGTATGAAGATGAGTTTGAAAGTGTTCATGAAAATGAACATAGGGAAGAAGATGGAAATGTTCATGGGGACGAAAATGAAGATAGGGATGGGAATAATGGTGGAGAAGAAAGAGGTTATGACCGAAGTGAGAGTGATTCATCGGACTCAGCATCCGATAATGATGGTGCTCATTTTGCTGAAGTTGATGTTGGTGTCCCTCTCCCTGAAAATCCTGACGATAGGGAAGAACACTTGTTGCAGCTCTTACGAAAATGGGCTTTGAGGGGAGTATCATTTAAAAAAGTGGATGCTCTCCTGAGAATGCTGAAAGGTTTTCACCCAATCCTACCTCTGAGCTACAAAACTCTCCTTAACACACCTCGAAGAAATGTTACTGAGGTATTAGGTAACGGAAGATTTTGGTATAAAGGCATTGAGGTCAACATACGTCGAAGAATGTCTCAAGATAACTTGGAAGGGCTCAGAGAAATATTAATCGATGTTGGCATTGATGGCCTGGATCCATATAAGAGTACTTGTCACTGTATGTGGCCAGTTCTGGGATCGATCACTTCTGATCCAGAACCCTTTTTTATTGCTTGTTACTTTGGTATGGGTAAGCCAAATGATGTTGACGCCTTTCTTGAACAGTATGTGGAAGAGGTAACTCATTTGACTGCAAATGGCATTGTATTGTTTGGTAATCACTACAATGTAAAGATACGTAACTATATTCTAGATGCAGAAGCTAGGGCTCTAATCAAGTGTATTATCCACCATGGGGGACAATTTGCATGTGAGAAGTGTGAAGTGAAGGGTGAATACTTCCTCAATAGAGAAGTGTTCTTAAATATGGACGCCCCTTTGCGAACAGACGAATCCTTTTCACAACGCACCAATCCTCCTCATCATACTGGTGTCTCCCCACTTGAGAGAACTCCCACGGGAATGGTATCGCAGTTCCGTTTGGACGGAATGCATTTAGTCCATCTTGGAGTGTCGAAGAGATGGCTGAAATTTTTACTTGGTACTTCCAAAAGAGGAGGCCTGTTAACTGAAGCTACAATCAACAGAATTGAAGAAAAGCGTTCACGCATAGCTGTACACATTCCCTTGGATTTCAATCGCAGGCCACGTCCTTTAAAGTATGTTGCTAAATATAAGGCCACTGAGTTCAGAAGATTGATGCTTTATGATGGGCTTGTAATTTTTAAAGCATTACCAGAAGCATTGTGGAAAAATTATCTGCTGTACCACACTATTCTTTATATAATGTCAAGCCCCCAATTGGTTAGGGAGATGTTAGATGTAGCTACTCTGTGTGTTCGCCGTTTCATATCTCATTCAGCTGTTCACCTTGGAAGACATTTTATTGTATATAATGTTCACAGTCTGTTGCACATACCCAAAGAGTGCGAGGAGCATGGTACAATTGATGATTTTAGTGCTTACAAATTTGAGGATTATTTTGGTGTTATCAAAAGAGCTTTAAGGTCTAAAGATAAGGCATTAGAACAGCTAATAAACAGAGATTCTGAAACTGAAGGGCGTCTCTTAAATCCCCATCCATTGCCTAATCCGGGAGATGTCACTCTTTCACAGAAACACAGAAATGATCATGGTTTGCTTGCTTTTGGAGACCAGTATTTGCATATCAAGCTACACAGGCACAGAACATTTTTGAAAGTTTCTGAAGGTGACTCTTGCTTCGAAACAATTCATGGAACTGTTGTCATACTGACAAACATTTTGCAATCTGTGGATGGAAGAGTCTTGCTGTATGGACACCAGTTCAGAAGGAAAGAAGACTATTATACTTTCCCAATCAAGTCATCTAGTTTAGGAATTTGGAAGGTCGAGTCTTTAGATCCTGTAAGGCGCCATTGGGACGTTAGCCAGTTTGCAAAGAAGTGTGTTCTTCTACCTGTAGGCATTGATGAGGAGTCTGTTTTTCTATCAATTCCACTTTTGCACACGCGCGATCAGTAACCATTTCGTGTTGGTATGTGGTCTGCAATAAATATTTTCCTGTTCACGTTTTACTAGCTTAGTGCTCAGTTTCTGGGTATTTTTTGGAGATAAAAAATGTTTTGTTTCCAAAAAAAATTAGATTATCAAAAGTTTTAATCGTTTCTCTTTTCTTTGTCTTTCAGTACTCTGTTGTGACTTTCATGAATGATGATGACAAACCTAGCGAGGTGGTACCATCCTCTTGGCTGCTAGCGGAGAACACCAGATGCTACTGGCCGGACATTCCCAAGAGTAAAGAAGGGGAAGAGTGGAAAGCTACGGAGAAGGGGGGATCGCTTATTCTCTCTTTCTCACTTCGCTACCTCCAGAGCTGCCAATATCAAACAATAAACGTATAATTTTCGAACTCGAATTTCGTGAGCAATATGAAGTGAATATTTGAAATTATGTTATCGAGTCTACTAAAATTCAAAATGAAATGCACCATAATATAAATTTCACAATGTAGTCCCTTAAATTATCTGCAAGGCTACCACATCATTTCTTCGTGCGTCCTTCTGTTTACATTGTGTCTTCTGCTAGTCAAGTCCACCTTTACCTTTACTGCCCGTCGCGCTGCTCGATATTGTAAAAACATTAATTAACAACCTGTGTCATCTTCGCTGGCATCGAATCTAATGGCTCCACCTTCGAAATAGTGTTTTGCCCGAGGCTGTGATGAATATCGGCACTCGAAAAATTCTTCATCAACCCGAGTGCATCATTTTCCTGGTGATCCTGAAAGGTTAGCTTCGAGTTGCCTGACAGCGAATCTATTTTACGATGTTACTTAATGCCACTTATTTCAACGTTTTTATAATGAACTTTGTACTGTTTGTCTGATTTACAGATGGAAAAAAATACTATACAGTATTGTGACGGGCAAAGAGTACAGGGAGTCGCGGTTGCCTTGACCGGCCGCTGCGCCTCTCTGAGGCTGATAACGGACGCGCTATTTTGTCTATACCCCGAGCCTTTCAGTTCCCTATGCCCGCCGTTCTGTTCGCGCCGTTCAGTTCCCGCGTCTGCTGAGAGCCAGTCAGGGCGTTGACCCTGTCAGCCAATCGTGTCAGTCGCTGCCGCACCGGCTGAGCTGCTGAGCTGTCGAGCCGGCCTGGACCCTGGACCGTCAGTCGGCGTGTGCTCCGTGTGGGACTCAGACGAGCCTCTCTAACTTAGTCTCGAGTCGTCAAATTCTGTGTCTGTCCCCACGTGTTGTGCCCAGGAGTTCTT
>CABIKL010001523.1:0-15117 GCA_902196195.1 Aptinothrips rufus
GGCCCCCCCCCCCCCCCCCTCAAATGATAGCTGGGTCTCAGGGTTGAGTTCAAAACAACAACGTGAATATATTTGCAGGAGGGTGCTCTCCTCACAGCATACAAGCTGAGGAGGCTTGAATTACCGCTCTGGACCGAGCAGGAGTGCTCACAGCTGTATCCCAAACCCACCGTTCCCCTGACGAGCAACATGGTGTGCGGAGGAGACTTCACTGGGGACTCTTGCCAGGTAACACGCCAGATCCTCGTTCATAACTGATATGCACCCCCGTATTCATTCCTTCAATAATTTGCAGAACTGCATGCAAAATAAAATACATTTTCTAATTGCGAATAGGTATACCCACAAAATTACTATAGTAATTTTGTGGCACCATGTGTTAAATGATATAATTTTTGTTGCAGGGTGACTCTGGCGGACCACTTGCATCTGAGGGCAAGCTGGTTGGTATCGTGTCCTGGGGTGAAGGCTGCAATCGCGTGGATAAACCAGGCGTATACACCAGAGTTGCATCGAAGCCTATTCGCAGTTTCATTCTTGAGAAGACAGGAGTGTAAATAAATGGACCCCTGGTGACTTGAATAAATGTCTGCGGCCCAACTGTCTTGGAATTATTTTTTGAAAAGGGAGGGGAAAAATAATGCCAGGAAATATGGTTTAAATATTCTTATCCACTTAGTTTTTAATGATAGTCTAATGTCAAATAAATATACATCAATACTGATCATTTGATAAAAGAACAAACTTACACATAAAAACACTCATTCATTTGATACATGATTATTCTCAATTGAACAAAATAAGTAATCTAATAAAAACTAAAGATTTCATAAACAAACTTTTACATACATCACAGGCAAAATTGCGTTATTCTTTTCTCCCCTCTCAACATTGAAAAAAAGTACAGCAATTAATGAACATTCAGTCAGCAACACCCTCACCTTTCAGAAAATAGCTTCGAACATGGTTTCCATCGACTGTAATATTTAACATGCTGTGATGGGTACCAGATTCAGTAGGTTTGAACAGAATGCTCACGGTGACATAAGAGATTGCTGGGACATTGAATGATGATGTGGACACACTAAATGGAGATGAAGGGCTGGACGTTGTTACCTAGAACACAGCAATAAATCATTCAAAGTCTCTATCAGTAAGCTTCAAAATGACTGCTCTTGTTCCCTTGGCAAACATGAATACTCACAAAAATTTTATCGGAAGATGGGTTTTGGAAAGTGATTTTCATTGTGCTCTTGTGTAACAGGGTTGTTGGGGGAAACTCCAAGGCAAAAGCTTGAGCTTGCTTACAAAGAGCATTTGTCACAATGACCAAGTCATTTGCTAAACTTGATTTTGCAAGGTTTCTGGCTGGCTTAGATTGGCCCAAAGATGATGAAAGGGGGGATGAAGAGTTTCTGTTCAGTGCCCTTTGGCCTCCAATATCATCTTCAGCATGAGAAGGAATAGTGCTTGGATTGGCCATGCCAGAAAGTATTGGACTATCCTGCTTTCCTGACGTATCTAATGTGCTGTCAAGAAGTTTTGTAACAATGAATAGTCAATGAATTTTTGATTAACAGTACATTTAAAACCTTGAGTGATTACTTACACATCATTCCACTGTGGAGAATTGAACATGGCAGTCCTGTAACAATAGTGAATGATCAATAACCAATCAATAATCCTTTCAACAAAAAGTCCTCACAACTATAGGGATGAGATACACTTACTCATTGGCTACCAACTGGTCAAAGATCATTGTTGGGTCCAGATCAAATGCACTGAGCCGTTCTCGTTCAATCAGGACAGCTACCTTGAGACGACGAACTGCCTGAGCCAAGACAACCTCAGCCGTCTGGAAAGACAGCAATAATTTAGTGACAGTATAACAAACACACAATGGACACACTTTGGCAAAGGAAATTGCATTATTTGAAAACAATTGTCATGTACTAACCTTGTTATCTTTTAGCTCATGTCCCACCCCTAACTCTCCGGAATAAAGGGATCCCCATGTGGAGAGTGGGCCATCAATTTGGGTTTTGTAGTACTTGCAATAAATTCTGAGAATAAGAAACAATTATGTATTAAAAATCATCACCTTTAAAAGAAGTTAAAAAAGTAGTATGAGGAAAAAAACTACACACCTTCGAATGCGCTGCCACGTAGCCAGTTCTGACCAGGAAAGCCAAATGTTACCCAAAAGCTGCATATCATTGGCATTTTTACTCAACCATTGCAATATATCATGGCCAGGATCAAAGCGCACAACTACCTTTGTAGACTCACCCGGCGAAAGAGACATTTCATTGGGATTAACATACACTCCACAAGTTGGAAAGGGTAACTCTGAAGTAAGAAAGAAAAATTAGGATAACAGAATTTAAAAAAGCACATTCTTTACTTAACAATACAGAAATACAGGTACATTACCTGGAGCTATCTGCACACATATGAATGCAGGAACTTTACCACTGTTTCGAACAAAGAATGATGCTATGACTTCAGGGGCATCTCCAGTTGTGTCGACATCGGATACTTCACTGTGATGATCAGAATCAATGGTGCACATATTAAGGAAGAGTTGAGCCCACTGATCTTTGGAAGCACCCTCAACATGGAGCTCTGCCATGCCACCATAGCCGTAGAGAGCAATCTGAACAGCAAACCAAGAACAATTCAGGAGCATTTCTACCTTATGAAAAGAAATAAAATAAAACTACCAAGATAGGGAAATGATCAATTAAATACAAACCAATCTTCTATCTTCCGAACTGCCTGTAGTGCTCTCACTTGTTGCCACACGGCGAATGACAAGTTTTCCAACTATTGCCCCAGTTGATGAGGGAGAAAAATCAACATGAATACGGCGAGTTTCTTCAGCATGTAGTGTGAAAGCAAATTCTGACAGAACTTCACCACGCTCTCCAAGTAGCTGCAAAGAACGCAATTTGATATAAAAGTAGAAATTTTAGATGGAACAACACGAGCTGTTAACTCTATACACAACGTACCTTAAAGGCAGGGTTGGGAGAACTAATGAGGAGGCGCACGCGAGCAGCAGCTCTGTTACGGAGAGCAAATATTTGAGATAAACTTGACCCAACAGTAACAGATGGCCAAGACAATTGTGTGTGAGTACTGTCTATTTGTAGAGGACCGGAGGTAATGGAGGCAGCATCTGCCATAGACAAACAATAAGAAAAAACAGATACTAAAATGTGAAACAATACATAAGCCACACATTGATAAAAATTGATGTAAGTGCTTTTTCCCTTCGTATTCCATACAAACTATTCAGCCTAATAAGTGCTAATAAATCAGAATGGTTCATAATAAGGATTAAAATTTAACGCTGGTAATAATTACCTGTCTGTCTGGATGAGCTTCTAGCACATGATGTTGTTGATCCACAGGCACTTGTTGGACGAGGTTCTATTGAAAATAAAATTCAAAGTCATTTCACAAAGCACCTTCACCACATTATAAGTGTAAGAGAAAAGTTATTCAAGACAACAGCAGGTTTTAGAAAATACTGTCTCAATCCGATAATGATGAACAACAACCAACCTCCTTTGCTGTGGTGCTTCCACTCGGGAACGAAAGTTTTTGGATCAGAATCAGAATGACGGGAATTTGTCTGTTGTTTGGCAGATTTATGCATTTTCAAACTATGTGAACTAGAATAGTTTGAATTGGAACTTTTGTTTTGAGATCCTAGAGACTTCAGACTTTGTTGATCTGATTCTTGGGAATTAGTGCTGGCCCTGCCTGAATGCTGCAGGATAATTTTTTTTGTCTCACTCTCTTCAGATTTCTTAGACAATGATTTATACTGCTTTAGACTGGATGCTGAATTCTGTTCTTTGTTTACTTCTTGTACCATTGACTTCCTTGCATGTCCTTTAGGTGTTGAGTAGAATCTCAGCTTGCCCAGCATTGGATTTTCTGCTTTTGCTGGAGGTGGCATAAAAGATGTATCGGATTCATCATCTTCACAGACAACATTGGAGAGTCTGCCTGTCTCTTTTCTGGTTTCAAGAAACTTTTCCTTTTTTTCTTCCATTTCTCCATCATTGAGGGCACTACTTAATTGTCTAAAAGAATCAGCAGTGAGAGATGAAGATGATTTAATGCCATATAGATAATCTTCCCTGGTAAAATGCTTAGAAGTTCCGAGGTCCCCAACATCTTCCATGGAATCATTTTCTAGTGTTGAATCAGTTTGGCTGTTGCTAATTGTGGATATCCAGTCCTTCACACGTTGATTGTTTGACTGAGTGCATTCAGTTGAATCTTTCATTCCTTTCTCCAGTGCATCTGATTTTAGATTTCTAGTTCCATTGGTCAAGGTGCTCTGCGAACTTCTTGGCGATTCACGTAAATTTTCACCATTTGTACGCAATTTGTTTTTCACGGACGATACTTTACATCTGCCAAAATACAACACTATAAGATCACATATCAATCAAATGAGAGAAACTTGACATATAACGAGTAACATACCTTTGCATGAATTCATCAACAAGTTGGCGCTTAGATTTAGGGCCTGCAGGATTGGCATTCATAACACTGATAATTTGTGAAATGCTAGCTATTTTTTCTCCAGAATCCAGACTGAGGGCAGATGAATTAAGATCTTTTATTTCAGACTCATCAACATCCCTTGGAAGCGATAGAGACATTGACAAACGAGACGAAATAGAATCCCGAACTGCAGATGAGTTTCCAGGCATAGCTTTAGTACGTGGTGGTGGGGGAGGCATCAAGTCAACACTCCTTGAAGCTGGATCATCTCCCTACCAAGAAAATACTCATGATTAATAACTTACAAGGAAGATAATTACCGAATCCAAAATAAAAATAAACTTACAGATTGGGGATTCATCTCATGATGAATAGCATCAGAACTCATAGACAGAGAAGTATTGAAGGTATCAGCAAAAGATGAGCTCAACGTCATGTTGAGACCAGCATCTCTAGTAGGAACTTCATCTAAAGAAACATCTGCAGCACAAAGAGATCATTAAGAAGCGAAAAATAAATAAATGGGTCGATAATCACACTATGACTTCACATGCTCACCTTGGGCATTGCTGAGGTTGATGAGCGGTGGATGAGGTCGTCTCTTAGGTGGACTCTTAATTGTGTGTCCAAAGTTTGGACGTTGATCATCCGAACTTTCTCCAGATTCACCCCCAAGCTGCTCTGTACGCAGTTTAAAATATTCTCCCACTGATATCCGCCTTTTACCAACATCTTCTACAATACTCGAACTAGAACACAAGAGATATAGCCAATACATAAATGTCCAAGAATTACACAACAACAGAAAAGAAAAGGACTCTACACCAACAGAATGCTGGAACATACCTTACTGTGACATCCCCAGTAATTACACCCGAAAGTGCCGAAAAATCGAGGTTTTGTGTCATATTTTGGACAGAATTCATGTCTTGGTTGGATAATTTACCTTCTTCTGACACTGATGCCACAGCAGGCAAGTCACCAAAATGTCGCCTCCATGAATTTTCATCTTGTGCCATACGCTCCATAGCCAAGTCTAACAGAAAAAGAATTGCTCATGTAAGTCAAGATTTAACTAATATCAAGATTCCTGAGAATTTCATTTGTACAATATAATATACCTGCTGGCTGAAAACTTTCAGAGGTTAGTGAGTCTATGCCAGTTGGCGAGTTACTAAAACTGAGGAAATTTGCAGCACCAAAAGTAGCCTCGGAACGAGAAAAAAAGCAATATTGGTTTAAATGATTTAGTAAATGTGGGTTGAAAATTTTAGGAAACTTCTACATCTTTTAACTCACATTTGAAGCAATAGATGGAGATATTGTATGCTGGGAGTTTGATGATGAAGCATCTACAAGATTCTTTGCCTGATTCACAACACTAATTTCAACTAGACCATCTTTAGACCGATTCAAAGCAGCAGAGTCAACAGTGTCATTAATAGATGCAGCATCGACATCATAAGAGTCACTTACTGTAAGCAGGAAGATGGCAATTAGTATAATACAGACAAAAAGCTTCATAAGTGCCCAGTAAAATGTCTACTAATTAAAAATAAAAGTTTTGCAAAAGCAGTTACGTTGTGACATCCTGATAGAATCTGAAGTCCTATCCATTGTCCGCTGAGCCAAAGCTTTCTGCAAGCGTAAACGTAGATCAACTTGCAGACTGTTTCTGGACTTCAGAGAATCAGTTTCAGACTGGACAGACATGACACTGATGTCACTTCCACGGTGTCTCCAATTTGAATTGTTTTCATATCTTTCAAGTGAGAGACGACTGTTAAATTCTTTGCTAGAATACTGAAATCATATTTAAAGTTATGCGTAATCCACCTTTTGTCTTCATTTGAGGAAAACAAATCAAAGAAAACAACAAAGACTCAAACTTACTACATCAGGCTCTATATTTTCTTTGCCAAGTAGAGATTTAAGTGAATACTCCTTATGAAACTTCGACATAATTTCAGCAATTTTCACTGTATCTTCAGATTCTGAAAAGCCTGTAATAATTTGAAATTAAAGAACGAACAAAAAAAAAAGTTCTTAATTAATTGAATGCATTAAAAAATGTTCTAGGTATTTTGATATCAAGAGTCATAGAAACAAACCTTGAATATTGTCCAAGTGAAGAATTCCTAAAGAGGAATTGGCTTCACTTTCAGTCATAATGCTATCACGACGATCTTCAGAAAGTGTAGCAGTACTAGCTGCCTTGCGTAGTTGATGGCCAACGGGTGGCGGCTGAAAATCGTAAAGTTTACAAGCAGCCAATAGCTTCAATAGCATTGTCACCTAAAGTAAGATATTACTCCTAACGGTTTAAATCTATATTATTGCGCTAGTTACCATTTTCTTTGGATCTTCAGATCGTCCATGCAATGTGTCAAGTTGATCTGTTAATCGTCGCATACCGTCAATCACATTCGAAAGATAAGCTGGAGACGGAGATTGTTTTTCGACGAACGCTTTTGGATTGAATGGCACAAATCTGCAACAATTTATCGTCACAATACACGACGAAGAATGACACAAAAGGGAAGTAAGATAAAGGTACCGTCCATCTGCTTACGATTCATGTTGTCTGCGATTGACAGTTGAGCTTGCTTGAGGTTCCGGCGTTCCCAAAATACTCTGCTCAAAACACCGAGGAGCATCTGAAGTATGAGCTGAAGTCGGAGAATTCTCCATTATCTCAAGTCAGCTTCTTCACCTTGATTGAAAAGAGGCATATACCGAGAAGAGAGCAATGAGCAAGTGACCTGTGGTTAGAGATAGTGCAAATTATTCGAATAAATGATGTAAGGGGAGAGGGAGGTTGTTATGTTCAGGGTGTTGAACCTTAAGAAACATCAACATGAATCCAGCCAAAATCAGCCACACTTTCTGTGTTCAAATTATTTTTAAAACGAACAAAAAAGTATAAAATTTGGTCTTTTGTGTTCAGAAACTTGTTATAAATTTTCATCAACCTGATTTGCTCTAATCGAGCTGTGTTGTTATATTGGTAAACTGGAAGGAAGGGTACATTCAACAAACTCATCATTAGTCTAAAAAAAAAAAAAAAAAAAAAAAAAAAAAAAAAAAAAAAAAAAAGAGGTTTTGAACTGTTTGAACTGATTTATTTCAACTTCGATTTCCACGAAGCATTTGTGCCAGCTGTCTTTTTCGTAGCTTCTTGACGTCGGCTATCGCACGCATAAATACCCTTGCTCATTCAGTCATGATTATAATTTAAGCGCAATTGACCGCTATGAGAGATTTACTTAGCGCGTTGCAAATTACAAATGTCATTAATAATACCGCGCTTGCCGCTTGCAACAGGCCATACATACTGTGACTCATTTATCAATTGTGCTGAATATTGATTGCTGCATTGAATTTTATTGAAGTGTAATCTCAAAATTTCAACATGAGCTTAGACGAAGGCATGCTATGCGAAAAGATCAAAAACTATTCCGACCAAGAGTTGCGCGAAAAATTGACAGAATTGGGGATGGATGTAGGGCCTATCACAGGTACCACAAGGAAGCTTTACGAAAGAAAACTGATCCAACTGATCACCGAAAATGTTCCTCAGCCATACAGTGGTAGCCCTAGAAGTTCACCACCCAAGTCTCCTCCAAAGTCACCTCGCAAATCACCAAGATCGGTCGACAATTCTAAAAATGGTACTTATGCTCTCAACTTAAGAGTGTTCCAAATTTCCTTGCAATTTCTTGTTTCTCTTCATTAGTTGAAAATCACAATTCTGTGCAGTGTTGTTCGCTTATTTGGACTGTCACGGAAATGGTTTGAGATCACCTTAAACCAAGCTGTTGTTTTTATTTTCAGAACGAGATCCAAGTCAAACTCCTGCTGAGGAATATCCATGGAGGGAGCCTTTGAAGTCACCTTATGAGCAGGCATCCAAGGATTCCAGTATCAACCTCATCAGACCTCGTAAACCAGTACCACGGACAACAGTTGTCGAAGAACCAGTTACACGCCGATCAAACGCTCCATCATCATCGCCATATCCTGCTGCTAATGCCCAGTTCAAGAAAATTGAATCAAATGGATCGGTTATGGATCATGTCTTAAAATTCGCTCTCTTTGGAGTGGTTATGATGATAGTTGTGTACTTTATTATCAATCAGGAAACTGGAAAAGCTTTGGAGCATAAAAACTGATCATCTTGCCGAGGCTATGGAATACTTCTTCTTAGTTAGTACTCATGCATTCTGGGGTTATAATTTATTGCTCCCCGTTAATTTCCTCTCATCATTCTTTGCTTTATTGATTTTATAGAATTGTATTTTATCCTTTCTTTGTAATGTATACCACATAATGTTACTCGATTTCTCTTTCTACTTGCCTTAAAAGGTTTGCCATACCATACTTGTTGCTGTAATTCCGTATTAATATACATGTTAAAGCTAATCACTCAATTTTTACTTGATTGTTGTCCGTTTTTCATATGTTACCATCCCTTGAGGAGTTGATCTTTTCTAATCATTTTCATTATAATAGTTTCAAGACTTCAAAAGCTGAAATTTTCTCTTTGCTTACAATATATGACTGCCAGAACTGATTTAAAAGTAATTTTCTCAGCACCATTACTTTCCGTCCTTCCAAGTATTTGGATTTAAATGTTGAAGGGAAATTTTTAAGGCAAAACAACGACATACGAAATATATAAGCAGATTAAGCTGTATTGTTAACAATTTACCAGAAATCAACAAGTTTCAGCTATTTACTTCACTTTACGTTGCTACTATTTATGTTTAATTAAACTTTAAATGGGGGACTCCTTGAAACCGACCCTGTTGTCATAGTAATCAGCGCCAGTTAAACTGGGTTGATGATTGTAACCTGGTGTTCCAACGGGCGAGAAGGGTTTAGATACAATGTAGGTCCAACCAGACACATTTTGCCAATCCTGCACAGAATGGATGTTGAGTTATTATATAATGCCAGGAGATAATTATCAGACATTGCACAAGAGATAAGCTGCACATTCAAAAATTAAATACTTACGTTAGAGTGATACTTGAAGATGTACCAGCCGACGTAAATGCCCGCAAGTCCCAAGGAACATTTTCCAGTCCAATAACGGAGGGGGAAAGCCCATTCCTTCTGTAATACGAAATAATGCGATCTGATAAGAACTTGTTAGCTGGAGAAACCATTTAACAGCGTTGTAAGACAAAGTAATGAGATAGTATGTTGTGTTTTACATGCTGTACTTGACTGTCTCATTTCATGACTGAACATAATCAGACTTAATTACTAACCAATGAAGGCTCTAATTTCTTGAATAAGGTTTCAAGCGGCCACCTGTAAAATCTTCTAATTGGATTGTAACGTTCCCTGTAGAACCACTCAGGCGTGATGGGTTCGTCGTGGAGAATCTGATCCTTGAGAAACTGCTTACGCCAAGCTCGGTCAGCGTCGGTGAAACCTCCAGCCAAACGCTCACGTTCACGGGCGAAGCGGCCTTCAATCCCCAAAACCTTTACACCTCCAGTTAGTGTCGCAGGCTTATCCTTGCCTTCGTAATCCATCTTGGAGGGATTCGGGGAAACTTATGTCGGATGCGATTGTGACGATTCTCCTTGAGAAATAGCCCGTCGCACTTAGCAGACTACTCTTCAAACAGCTGACAGTAAGGTAATGATTTTCGCATCGGAACCTAAAGACAAGCCAAGATGATTAGTGCAGGATACTTGCAGGCGCACATTTAATAATAAATAATATCGCTAAAGGCGAAGGATGCAACAAATTTCAACGATTTTGAATCAATTTCCATTGAACTACACTAACCTAGAGAGTAAACCTCCACTAAACAATTGAAAAGTGACTGAAATTGAGTCAATCAAGCTGGGAAACAGACGAACATTGAACTTTTTTTGTTAACAGATTTTTACTGCGTTACTCGTCTTCAAAGAGTACATATGTAAAAAAAATCGAAATAACCATTTTATAATAAGAATTTATTATACCGTCTTGAAAATTCTTTGGTAAATATTCAGTTTGTTGTTTGTTTGTTTTTTATTTTCAAATTGCAGCCCGTTTACCGGTCTAGGTAATTGTGCATCAAAATGTCGCTGCCACATTCATCAGTGGGTGCTAATCCTTTGCCGAAGTTGCGTGACAAAGAGACTTTATTGCAACAAACATATCTAGAGGTACAGAATTGACAATTAAATTAGATATTTCCTTTCACTTATATAATTCCTTCCGAAGTCAATGGGAAAAAATACCAAAAAGTGCTCTCTAACCTCACGATTCTGCTCTGAGCAAGTACTTTTTCTCGCATCAATTCAATTATGATAAATAAACATGTGATTTATATGCTTCTTTTTTTTTTTTCAAAAAAATTCGGTTATTTTTATTATTATTATAATAATTTTTTTTCTTTTTTCTTTTTTTTCTTTTCTTAAGGCGTACCACCAAAATTATGAATCGGTTCAACGCTGGACTCGATGGAAAGAGGACCATGAACGAGTCAAGACAACATTATCCACCTTACCAGATAGACTGTCTCATGAAGCTGTGATTCCCTTTGGCTCCAAAGCCCTGATGAAAGCGAAACTTGTGCACACAAATGAGGTTTTAACATGTATTGGCAGCAGTTGGTTTGTGAAGCAAACAGCGAAACAGGGCATGGCAATGTGTGAAAGGAGAATAAAACGTTAGTATCACAAACTTGGATGAAAGATTTATTTGCATTTTTAAATATCTAAATTGTTTCATGTCAGGTATGTAACGCTCTGTCGCTTGTTTTGCAGAATCAGATGAAATGCTCATCAAGCTGGAAAGTGAAAGAGCTCTTTTATCTAACAGGCAAACTCTCCCAAAGTTGGAGGAAGCTTTCCCTTCTGATAAAACAAAGGAAATTGTTGAGGAATACAATGAAGAAAGAGAGGCAGAATGGAGACGTCTGTATCACTTTCTACATTCTTTTTATCAAATATTTTGAAAGGCTCATTGCTTATTTAAATCTTGTATTTAGTTCAACACAGGAAAAGAGAAATTGATTTTCGACGTGAACTGTCTGAGCTGAGGAAAAAGCAAGTGGAGCAGCCACCTCTTAAAACTGAGGAGGATATTTTTAGACGACTTGATGAGTTGGAATTAGAGGAAGAATTAAACGATGAACTTGAAAGGTGAGAGCGTCCCTGCTCATTCTCACCGTCCAACTAATAGCTTCTCAGGAGTAACGTGCATTGCTTTTATTCCAGGCTGCATGCAGAATATGAAGCTGATTATGAAAATGATGATGAGGAGGAAGAGGGTGAGGTCAGTGATGATGAAGATGACAGCAGCCAGGATGAGGACAGAGACCTTGAAAATGAGAATTCTTTTAACGAAGGAAGTAGAGTGGAGCACATACATTCTGAGAGAAAGAATATCAAAGAAGCAAGTAATCCTCAGGGATTGGTGTCCTCAGTTGATGAATTAGATAATGTTCTCAGTAATTCAAGCTCAAAAAACTTGCAGAAAACAGAATCTGATAGCTCAGAACATGGCAAATCTCCAAATGCGCCCTGTAACACACCATTTTGTAGAGAGGGGTGGAGCGAAAATTCCTTTGTTGAGATGCAAACAGTGCAAAAGGGCAGAAGGATATCATTTGCTGATCAGGCTCCAACAACTTGTCAGTCATTTTCAGGTGATAGTGTAGTGGAGGAAAATATTTACATCAGATTTCTTCATTCTAAAAATGCTCTTTCAAGTAGTCCAAACAGAGCAACATTAGCAAAGGTAAATAATATTTTTCTTTATTTAAATAAAATAGATTGTACTTCCTTCAGTACAATTTCTTCTGAACTTGGTCTTGATTGTTTTCTCTTCTTTCTTACTATTAAAATCTGTCTTTGTCTGTTTGTTATAATTTAGATCTCAGATGAACCACCCATGTACCGCACTCCAGCTGATATATTTGATATCCATAAATTGCGTGCCAACTCACAACCAAAGTCTATTTTGAAGAAGAGTTCATCTTTTCCAGAAAAGAATCTAGAAAGAGATGTCTCAAGTTCTATGCCAATCTCAGCGTCATTTGGATCATCTCTTGGTCTTCACTTTTCTGATTCTGAGGAAGAAGATGATATCTTAAGTGAGGGGCATGTAAAAGGCGTTATTCATGTACCACCTGTAAGTCTATCTTCTTTTTTGTTCAGTTCAAAGCATAACTTGGTAGCCCTTCCTGCCTTTAATAAATTTGTTTCTCTTCTTAGGTTTTGTGTGATGTACGGGAATCTTTGGTTTCAACCATTCAATCTACTGCTCAAAGACCTTCCCAAAGACCAATGAGTCGATTTAAATTAGCAAAGCAAAAGAGCAAGAAGTAAACAGAAGCATTTATTTTCTGTAGTAATTTTTATATGTGATGAATCTGTTAAAATTTTACTGTGCTAAATGTCATTTTTTCTCTATTTAAATTAGGAATTAAAGATTGGCTGTGTCTGTGTCAAATCATATCAGATATTTTTGTTCCCTCAGTCCGATTCCCGTGTTGAGAGCAGATTTTCAAATAAGGTATATGCAATTCTTAATAGTTCTTATTATATCGATCACGATTGTGTGTGAAGAACACTATCTATCATCTTAAGGTCCTCTCTTCTTTACAAAATAATAATCAAGGTTGGAAGGTTCAGCAAAAGCATACAGGTGGCCGTACCGTGTAGGCTGGCAGCGAGGGTCGGTCTATCAAGTGAAGGGAAGTCCCATGCTGTTCCGCCGAGCTCGACGCCGCGCAAAGAACGCACAATTAACGCGATGCTAATGGGTGCAAGGGCGACCTGTCTGTGTCTTCGAAGTGGCGTGGCGTGGCGGGGTGGGTCGCCGTCGCAGTCCATCTGCGGCACGTCCACGCAGCGGGACGCGGGCAGAGAGCAGGCCGGGTACATCGCGGCGATCGTAATCGGAATGCCTGTGCTTGGGGTGGTGAGAACTATTTCACTGTCGTCCTGGCTGGCTGGGTGAATCTCTCTTGAAGTCTGTGCTGGGCACTGGTGTGCAGGTGCTGCTGAGCCTCCTGCTGGGCAGCGCGGGGTTGGGGCGGGGAGCCGACCACACGTCCCTGTCCCTCGCCGTCAACCACACCACCGCCGGGTTCAACGTCACCCCACAGCCCGTCGTGAACGACTCCATCCCGCAGCACCCCGAGCTGACGAGTCCCGTGTACATTGTGCCGGGGGCCGAGGCCGTGCCGCCGCCGAGAAGGCCGTGGTCGTGGCCTCCTCAACGCCTGCGCCGCGATATTGTTTTCAGGCCCTTGTTCGCAAGCCGCCAGCGGTCCGAGCGCAGACAGCAGGGCGTCCGCTTCGGCCGGCGAGGTACCTCTCGGGGCGCCGGGGGCCTCCCTGGGAAGTGACCCAGCGCAGAGTTGGAATTGAACTCAAACTCCTTGGTAATGTTCGGAGCTTCTGGTCTGCGACCGGAATGACGGCGTGCCGTACTGAGTGAGCTGCTCCTCCAGCGATGATGGATCTCCGATGCGACAACGCCCGGAGTGTAGGCAACCAAAGCCACATCCCCGTCCGTGCAGCGCTGTGCCTGGGACGCTCTCGAAAGGGGTGAGAGGAGGGCGTTGTTTGCATTCCTCAGGGCGCTGCTAAGGTGAACTCAGCACTGGGTCAGCACCATAAATTCACCTGATTTAGGTATATTCTCAAGGTTTGTAGCTCCATAATCCCATTCATTGAGCATTATAATAAAAAAAAAATATTATGCATATTTTCTTTTTCTTTTTTGTGGGGAGGGTGGAGGGAGGGGGTTGATTCTCACACTGATTCTTTTCTTCCTTTTTCGTAATAAAAGAAACGTGTTGTTGAGACTTGAAATCCCTTACATCCGATGAAAAACAAATGTTTTATTTTGTGAATTTTAACGATGCGGATACTCTTAGCCTTAGCTATAGCTGCAAGTGACACCCGTGGGCTCTATTTCTCGATTTTTGTCTCTATTGCATGGCCCCCTCGACAGTGTGAGCGCTTAACCAATTAGCTCTGATCAAATAGTCTGCTGAGGGTGGCGTGGCACAGCGTCGTCGGAGCGTGGTGTAGTGTAGACCAGCGTAGCGAGCTAACAGGATAAGAATGGCAGCACGTCATCCACCCCACTCCACCCCATCCCCTTGCCCCCTGCCCTAATCCTGCCCCCCGGAGAAAAAGCGTAGACGGGAACCGAATCTCAACACCTTTGGCGTAGTTAGGCAAGCTGGCTCTCTGTCAGATTGCTAACTGCATCCTTCAAACAACTCAAAATATTCGTTCAAAACCATAGCTGTCGCGCGACCGAAATCACATGTTTTGCCGGGAACACTTCTTTTTTTCTTTTTTTCCCCTTTTTTTAACGCGTCGCCTGCTTTCTGTCATTGTTGCTGCTCGGGCTGCTGCCGTCCTCTCATCTCTTGGCAGGGAGATGGTGATAGCCTCTTAGGGTGTATCTTTTTAAGAGGCGGAGCAGCGACGAGGCGATCGATCGATCGGTCGGTCGATCGACCAAGCAGCAAGACTATCGTCTTTTCACGCTCATACTCTCATTCAATTGGCTAGAATTGCCATTCAAACCATAATTTAGTTCATTCACAACGATAAA
>CABIKL010001524.1:0-15116 GCA_902196195.1 Aptinothrips rufus
GACTCCAGCGCCAGCACCGCCTCCAACCTCAGCCCGACCCTCGTGCCTCCGTCTCTCGCTCCAGCTGACTCCAGCGCCAGCACCGCCTCCAACCTCAGCCCGACCCTCGTGCCTCCGTCCCTCACTCCAGCTGACTCCAGTAGCTCCAGCTCCAGACCTAGCTGTATCCGGCCCGGCTTCACCACTGGAATGCTTGTCAAAATGCCTTTGATCCTGACGTCGCAGCCTCCTGCTTCCATCCGCCCCCTACCCGCCCCTCCGTCTTTTGAGCTTCAAGCGGAAGAATTCTCGTGACCACTCCTCTTTACTCTCATCAGCATGAGAGGCAATTGCCTGCCAAGGTGAAAGTAGCCACTGCGACGACCATGGCCGTACCATACGATACGAGCGCTATTGTGGTAGGAAGCACTGTGCTGTCCTCTCTGCTAGAAAGACCGTTGGTTCCTAAACTCCGACGGATATTTTGCATTCAGTTCATACATTCCCTCTAAGACCTCGTGAAGCTGTTTATACGTTACGCACGGGCCCGACGGGGGAACTTTTGTTCCCTCCACGTTCTTACAACGTTGACTAGGCAGACGCGGTTACGATGAAATTGCGATGCTTTGGCAACTTAAGTGTCGATGAAACTGCGCCCGTTCCTCGACAGGCAATTAATGATCGAACTTCTTTTCTAACGTGATTACGGCAGTATCGACGCACTGGGAGAGCAAAATGAAGTATCGTATCGAGCAAGGTTAATAGAACCAGTCGCTTTGAATGAACTATTCCTTCCTTCGACCTGCCGTCTGCGTCGCCATTCCAACGCCTAGTCGGAGGAAAAAAATCCTTCGATTCGACGGGTTCCACAAACCTTCAAACATACGAAGGATTTTTCCTTCGATTCGACGGTTTGAGTTTAGCAGAGTGCACCTGCACCTTCCTGTGCCGAATTCAGCTCGCCTTACAATCCCTTCAGCTTACGGACGGGCCCCCACTACTCGTTCGCTCGCCACCCAACATACACGTCAGCGGCAGGATAGCGGGCCCGGCCCGGCCCGGCCCGGTCCCATTCCATCATCAATGCCTGTCCCCGCCTCGCTCGCCTCGTCTCGCCGCGGTCCCCCTCGCCGCCCTCGCTACCCGTATCGCCGTCAATTTCCGTTGCTCGCCGTCGGAATGCCCGAGTGCCCGATCCAGCAAAGCCAGCCCCGGCCCGCCCCGCCCCGCCCCGCCCCGCAGGGTCTACCGACAGATCAAAGCGGCCAGCAGAGTAAACTAGATCTGACTAACTTGAAGCGACGGTTGCGGGACCCGAATCCTACTAACCCTCGACCTAAAACTCGGCGACTCGCGGTTGCCTCGTCCTCTCCACACCTGCAGCGAAACTCGAATAGCAGGCCAGGTCCAAAGCGCGTCATTCGAGAAAGGTAACTCACAATATGACAGCATTGACCAAAATGAATTTAGTAAAGTCCTAGTACGACTTTGAAGCCATTTCTAGACAATCCACGAAATTCTATATCTAAGATCACTATGTATGATCCAGAAATCAACGTGAAAAAGTGAAACTATTGAAGAACTCATTTTGCTCTTGTTTTAGTGTTGCAGCAAATGAAATTTAAATCATAGAACGGATCGCCAGAAAGTGAGTAGTATGAGGATATTGTAGGCCACTACCCCCCCCCCCCGCCCCCCACCCCCTTTTCGCCCCACAGCCCCTCCCACTCAACCCCGGCTGCTTTCTGAACTGAAAACAATGTCACAGGAGGAATGCAGCAACGCGAAGGCCAGGCCAGGCCATGAGCGACGCAGCTCGCAAGGCCATAATATGAAAATTCCCCCACGCCGGTCAAAGTGAGCCCGCCACGCCACGCCACGTCACGACGAGCCACGCCATGCCACGCCACGCAGCTGAGCAAACAGCCACCCGGCAACCGGCGGCGCAATATTACGCGGATCGCCGCCATGGAGTCATTGCACCGAAGCACGCCGTGCCACGCCACGCCACGCCACGCCTTGCCATCGCACGTCTACACATCTCCCATGATATACTGCGGGCGGAGCGACGCAGCGAAACACAAAATAGTAGGAGGCCGTTCACAAATTACGCAACACGTTCGAGGGGGGGCTAAGGGCTAAGGTATGATTCCGATTGATCTCCATTCATCGCGAAATGGTCGAAACCGGAGAGAAAAGGGGCGGGGGAAGGGGGTCGAAAAGTCGTCAATAACGCGTTACGTAATTTGTGAACGACCCCTAGTCGTGCTGGGTGGGCTGACTGGCAGGAGAACAAAATTTTCTTCCATAATTTTACCGTCCTACATCAGGGAAAACGCGAAGGCTCATGACTCTTAAATAAGTGTGGTGTAACAGTGTGATACGGCCATCACAATACAACTAGAGTAGGCCTGTCACGCTGTCACAACAATGGGACTGGCACGGGGTCCTCAAACTGTCACTGTGTAATACTTTTACAACGTTTCCAAATTTTACGGATACATAACTTCACTAGAGCATCCGCCGAACTCTGCATTCTTAATTTCTTACAAATCGTTCAAACACTACGAACAAATTTCAACAGTCATAACGTAATAAGCAAACCGTTTATATTACGAACAAAGTTCGTAAGACTAACGACTTCGTTCATAATACTAAAGAATTTTGTTAGTACGTTATGTCAGTTGAGTTGAGTTGAGATTTGTTCGCACTGTACGAACAAAATACCGAATTCGTTAGTAAGGAAATAATGGCGTGCAAGGGAAATGGAAGATTACGAAAACCACCTTTGAGATGAGATACAAATTCCCCGACCGTCGTCCGATTTTAACTCCACTGACACGGCGACGGCTTTTAAAGCCCAGTAGTCTGGAGAGAGCAGAGCGAGGCCTTGTTTACCGTCTACGATGAGGACCGCGAACAGAGACCCTCCCACACAGCCGCCCAGCCATCCAGCCAGCCAGCCTCACGTATCGTTTCATTTTATTATGCGGTCTCCTAATTTGTCGGGCCTGCACCTGCCTACCTGCCCGCCCGCCTCCAGTGCCGCTCCAATTGGCCGAGCACTCGTAAAACGATACTGATATTGCTGAATGTCGCAACGGGCCAACATGCTACGCCACGCCACGCCGCACAGCGCCACGCCACATACTCTCGAGAAAATTGTTTTGAAACAATTCGTGAGAAAGCTTAATCAAAGATTCTTCGGTTCGCGACATTTCGAGAGATTCGTTTTTCATATTCGCAAGGTTTGACCTCATACCCATCGATTTCGTCTCCAAGAACGCGTAACTTTAAAGTGACATTTAATTCTATCTAAAATAAGGTAATGAGAAATCACCAATCGGAGATTTCGAACCTTAGTTAAACTGGAAAAGTCGTTACTTCGTCGTTTTCGAGCGATTCTAGTTATGTGTAAGAACGTCATGAATTTCATAACAATCTAGTAATAGTTTAATAAAAACTGTTTGATTAAGGAGAACCAAATTGTCACTAGTTCTACCTGTGTGCAAAAAAAATAAATAAAAAAAAAAAAAAATACTAAGTCTGAACAAAATGTTACTGGACATTTAGAGCGAGCCTCCGACTCTGAGTCTCCGGTGGGAATGACCAGTCCACCTCAGCGCGCCTCCCAAGGCGCCTCCCCACACAGGTCGCGCGGTGTCCTTCCACAACGCCGCGCACAGCACGGACGACACACTGGATACAAAACACGCGTTTAGCGGCTCCTCTCGGTGAGTAATGCTCTCGACGTGGTTGGGGTGGTTCCTGGACCCGCCTGGAATTCCGATGCTCCTCTAAGAGCATGCTGCGGGGTGTGGCCGGGCGGGCGCGGCGGTCCGGCAGGTAGGCGCAGGCGGCAGGCCCAGCAGTCGCGCGAAGCGCTGCGGATAGTGATCTCGCGAATGGCTTCTTCGCCCGTTCGAGACCCATCTCGCATTTCTTTCATCGCAGTTTCAAGAAGCTGTCCTGTGCTCCTTATTCGGCGCAGGCAGAGCCCAGCCGGCCGCTCAGCACTAACCATTCTCATAAACCGAAAAACTGAGAAACGAACAGGCAAGAAATAAGTCGCTGAACTCAACTATTGTACGTCGGCTCGCGGATACTCAGCAATAAACGATGCAATATACCGTAGTGCTTTATATCTCTGTCCGTACTGCTCTTAACACAAATACAAGATCAGAAAGGTATATGTGTGCAAGCAGGCAATATAAGTGCTTGAACACTCACTTATTTTCGTCACATTTCACACTACCATTTAAAAGCAATATTTTAAAATTTATGGAAGGAAAATAGGGAAAGAAAAGCTATGAAAGAGAGGCCCAAAAAATATTGGAGCAAAAGACGTGCGTTATTTGCCAACATCCAGAGGCAGTTAAATTGCCTGCTCACAGACCCCCGTCCCGCCACTCGCCGAGCTGGTCCTGGGTTTAGTACGGGTCTGACCTCCAAAGCAGAACCTCTCTGGCTGGGAGCCCAGTAACGGTCACCTTCATGGAGCCGAGGAATGTTAGTTGCAGAGGCGCGATGTGCAACGGTGCGTGGGGGACGACCTCCGCCAGCACAGGGAATGGCAGTGCACTGGTGATAAACTGCCCGCTAGTCAGTGATGATAACAGAGCCGGACGCAGAGGGAAAGTTAGTTCAAAGGCCTTCCAATTTCCAGTCCCATTCACCGTTGTCGTTCGGCAAGGGCAAAAAGCAATCACATTTTCATTTACGCGAAAGTGGTTACTATGCAGGTTTGTTTGGTCCATGGATATCCCCATGAACTTTTAGAACAATAAAATTTTTTGGTGTTTATCTACCGATCCAGTCCTGTTTTTATGTCATACATTTTTAAACGTCGTTTTACAGACAAAATTTTCAACAAAATCCAGTAAAAAGTCACAGGAAGAAACCATCTTTCCTATTCTTTTCGAGTTTTGCGCCATTTATTCCATGCTAAACTTCGCAGACTGAAGGGGGTTTCAACTCACTCACCTTTGCTGATGGATGAGGCCTGCAGGAGCGTTGGCAGCGCGGCGAGCAGGATGAGCCTGGGGACCAGCCCGGGCAGCAAGACCCGGGGCCCCGGCCGCAGGCCGCACGGCATCGCGGACCCTGCAACAACAAGAACAACATTACCTCCCTGAGGCGAGGTATCGCAGACCCTGCAACAACAAGAACACCATTACCTCCCTGAGGCGAGGATAACCTATAATAACAACATTACCTCCCTGAGGCAAGACATCGCGGACCCTACAACAACAATAACAACATTTTTCCCTGAGGCAAGGCGTCACCGGACCCCGGACCCTGCAATAACAACATCATTATCTCCCGAAGAGTTGAAAGGTACCGGGCACGTTTCTCAAAATAGAGCGGGTTGGAGAGAGCGAGTGTTCAGGCGATTCGCATTCACGTAGAGTGCGGATCGTATGTACCCCCCCCCCCCCTTTTTCCTTCGTCCCCCACACCTGAACGCATATACAGCCCCGGGACGAGGCCAGGTGGACAGAATGAGGTTTCCGTTCTCTCAAGACAAACGCGTGCTGCCGGTCCCTGCATGGTCCCAGGATTCAGATACCTACCACACCTCTGCCTCGCGGGTGGAGAGGCGGGACGCGGGGTATGGGGAGACACGGGAACAAATACCTCTCATCACTCACCAGGCCTCATCGCGAGAGAATACAGCAGCACAGCAGCTAACGCCGGTGACAAATAAAGGTACGCGGAGATGGGATGGAGTCTCAAGCAGCTGCGAACAGAACACACTCTCTCTCTCTCTCTCTCTCTCTCTCTCTCTCTCTCTCTGTCTCTCTCTCCGTCTGTTACCGGTTACCATTAGTCTCTATCAGTGTCTATCAGTCTCTCTCAGTCTCTCTCTCAGACTCCGTCCTGCTCAGGCTACCCCTCCCCTGCACACTATCTCTCTCATCCTCTCTAAATTTATCTCTCTTAGTGTCTCTCGCAGCAGGCGACGCAGACGGACACACGACATGTGAGGACACTTCTAGCGAAATAGGTAGTGGTGACAGAGGCGACGTATTGCATCCCGGGAAACGAGGGGAATCGAAAATTGGATGAGAGCACGTCCTGCTCGCTGCTTTCGAGTGGGAGCGCGGCGGCTTCGTTCCAAGTGGCGGCCAGGCGTGGCGTGGCGTGGCGTGGCGGCTGAGTTCTAAGCCGCGGAGAGCGTGTGTCGACTATGGACCCGTCTCGTAGGCGGGGCGGGGGCACAGCAGTTTGACCCCGAGCTGAGTGCGCGGCCAGAGCAAGTTTACGTAGGGCCCGGAGGAATGGCGCATTTACTTTCTACTTCAGCGCGAATCTTTTGGAGTATTAAGGCAGGGAGTTCCTCCCCGGGGACGACGCAGCCCCCGCTCCCGCACCACACCCACCCCCACCTCGCGCCGCCGCTGCTGCTGTGTCCACGAAGAAGAGGCTAAGATCGGTGACCTACTTTGAACCAGCTCCCAGCCCTTACTAAAGGGCGGGTCCATATTTTTCACGAAACTAAGCCGAGTGTCCGCTGGCTAGGCCGGCTGAGCCCGGGGATCAGCGGGTCGCATGAATGGAAACAAAACTAATCCTGTACACAGTGTGCCGACTTCTGAATTTATAGTACGTAGGAGGCCATTACAGTGGAAGCCACTCCGTGGGAATCAGAGCGGAATCGACCGGAACGTAACCTCACGTTTTGTTGCTACATTCTTCATTATACGAATCGCTTCAAATTAAACTAAGTAAATTCTCTGTGGTCCCAACAGCCATCCGCGTAATTAAGGCCAGTGACCCGTGATATCAGTTCAGGTAAGTTCGAGTGGCAAGCTCTGGGACATATCTCCAAATCCCTCGACAAGGACGTCTCTCTCTCTCTCTCTCTCTCTCTCTCTCTCTATCTCTCTCTCTCTCTCTTCTCCCGAACTAGTGATCCTAGTATGCCACCCCGTAAGCGGCAGCGAGAGGAACAGAGACGGGAGACGCATCCGGGCTGGCCCGTGTCCGCCCGTTCGCCCCCCCCCCCCCCCCCCCCCCCCCCCCGCCCCCAGTTCGCCCTGTCCGTCCCTCCCTCCAGCCGAGCGCTTCCGGCGCCATCAGATTCCAATTGGCTCACGGCTGGCATCAGAGGATCCAATTTTAAGTCCTCGGTCCCCCAGTGCATCTTGATTCTCGCGCAGCTTTGCCTTAAGTTGCGGTGGGGAGGACTATTTGGACGTGAGCGGGTCTGGTCTGCTCGGCCAGTCGTCTCTTCCGTCGGGGCGTGGCGTGGCGTGGCGGGGGGTGGCGGAGCGTGGCGGGGCGCGGCGGACCAGCAGCGTTGGACAGATTCAGAGCTACGTGGCTGGCGTGGCCGAGATTACGCTCCTTCTCCTTTGCCGCATCTCGACGGGCTCGGCCGGCCGGATGCTGGGCTGGACCGTCCGCTTGCCCCGCCGCGCCACAACAAAAAGTCGCCGCGGCCAACCTCCATTTCATTCGCCACGCCTTAATGGAAGCAAACAGCCGGGAAAGAAAAATTGCGACAAATTTGTAGCAGCGGGATTCTCAACAGAACGAGGACAGCTGCTGGAGCTGACGATGCATTCATAGACACCGCATAACCAACAGATGCAATGTCGGTGCCGCCCTGCGCCTCACGGTTCGTGTTATAAACACGAGATTTTCGAACGTCTTCTGCCGTTTGGTACCATCAGGACACACTGACGATCCCTCACTTTCAGTATAGAGCATCCAGAACATCAGAAACTCAGCCCAGCCACCCGATACAACATCGCTCGCCTGACAATCGAATAATCGCCCGAGAACAGCCTCCAGCTCCATCCCTGATGACGTGCGGCCCGGCCTGCCTCCCACACGGATCTCAATCCCGTCCCTCCCTCCCTCCCTCCCTTTCTCTCCCCCACCCCCTTCCCCCTTTCACCTCCAAGGCAGCGGCCAGCTCCATACACGTTCACATTTTTTCGCCCAGATCAAATCTAGCCCCAAAAATTGCTTGGGGATGGTAGTTCTCCCAGCGCTGCTTCCTCCTCCCCCTCCTCCCCACCCTCCTCCCCCCTCCCTTTCTCTCCCTGCTGGCGTCCCCGGCCCAGCCCGCCAGGACAGAGGAGCCAGGCAACGCGTCGACACGCCAAGCGAGGTCAACTAATGTTAGACACTGAAATTAAATAACGTCAAGTTCGATCGGAGATCAACAGCAATAAGAGCCAAAGGTACACGAACATCATAGAATCAGGTGCAGCGCTATGGCGCCACCTCCCCAGCAGCGTACACTTTTGCAGATACTTGGTACTGAAATGATGGCGATGTAAATCACAGTTATTTCCTCCATCCTCCGTCGTTGTAGCTGCGAAAAATCGTTTGGTATTTTTTACCAAATTTGTTAAAAATGTGGTCAATTCTGTTCATGATACGAACAGTTTTATTTGTACGTTATACCAGTTGGGTATTGATAGTAATAGATTAGGAGTGCAGAGAACGATCGCATTTACTCCTAAAATACACCCCAGCCGTATATAGATCGCTTCCGGGCTGGAGCAGGATAGGGAGGCCACTTGAACAAGACGCCGAGAGCAAAACTGGTTTACATTAGCTCAGAGAGAGAGAGAGAGAGAGAGAGAGAGAGAGAGAGAGAGAGAGAGAGAGAGGATCTGACGTATCTCACGAGATGTGGGAATGCTGCCTCAGCGTGTCCAGTGCCAGCCGTCGAGCCAGCCGCCCAGTCCAAGCTACGCAGCCCCACCCCGCCCCACCACACCCCGCTCGGCCCCACAGTGCCTGTGAATGCCAGTAGGACCCCCCCCCCCCCCCCCCCCCCCTATTCTGACCCCTCTGATCCAACCTCATTTTTCCGCATGACATCGCCTTGTTTGTGAGTGCGTTCCGAAACGTGCGCCTGGTGGTCCTGTCCTGTGCGGGTGGACAGGGATATGAGAGAGCAGGCCACGCCCACGCCGCGCAGCATGCAGAGAGACTAGGCTATTGCCTGCGGATCGAAATAGAAATGAAAGGTGGCGGCAGTGTTCAAATCCGCGGCACTGCGGCAGCCAGGTCGAGATTTGTATGATTCTATGATTCCCGCACCGCCCTGCCCCGTACCCCGCTACCCCAGCTCCAGCTCTTCCTCGGTACGCCCCGCCCCGCACTATGATTATATGACTGTATGATTGTATGTTTTAACATTGTATGAGAGCACTGAGTGTGTTCTGAACGACTTAAGGTTATGTAAGGTGGACGCTCTCACATCGGTTCCTCGCGAGCGGTCAGTCAGTCATGTAATCATCTGAACAAAACTTCTCTATTTTCGTAAGATATATTGACATCTTACTTCGCTGTCGAAAGAAATGGAAGATTACCGGAACTATACAACATTGGAACCGTCATGAACAAACAGAAACCATTGAAATCTCTATTTCAAAAGTTGATTTTATTGCCTATAATTCGATGTAATCAATGTATTCATGTAATCGTGTGTAGGGGCCTACATATTTTATTCGAGAGACTGACCCTTCGTTACGACGTGTATGCTGCTGGTCCCAATCAGGACCCACCTCTGTCCCGCACCCTACCTTGCCCCGCCCTATCTAGCCGCACCGTACCTCACCCCGTCCTACCTCAGCCCATCCCACCTCAGCCAGTGCCACCTCACCCCATCCCACCTCAGCCCATCCCACCTCACCCAGTGCCACCTCACCCCGTCCTACCTCACCCAGTGCCACCTCACCCCGTCCTACCTAACCCCATCCCACCTCACCCAGTGCCACCTCACCCCGTCCTACCTCAGCACATCCCACCTCACCCAGTGCCACCTCACCCCGTCCTACCTCACCCCGTCCCACCTCAGCACATCCCACCTCACCCAGTGCCACCTCACCCCGTCCGCTACCTCTGAAGTACTACACCGTGGGGCATACCGACCAGAAAGGCGGGGAGTTCAGCTGTCGCGCGGGTAGATCCAAAGCACCCAGTTGAAAGACGTCGCCATCGAGGTCGACAAATGGATGTGGGGCAGCAGCAGCAGCAGCAGCAGCAGCAGCAGCAGCAGCAGCAGCAGCAGCAGCAGCAGCAGCAGCAGCAGGGGAGGAGGAGCACGGGAGGAGAAGGAGCAGGAAATTGCACCGGCGGCGGCGGTAGTCGTGGTGACGGGGCGCTTTTAATAGAATTCGGATCAGATGGAAATGAACGCGGCAATAGCGGCAATGCGAAGTTCCCATGGTCACCCCCCTCCCCTCCTCCTTCCAGCGCCACCGCCAGAGCGGCAGACCTCCACACTCCGGCGTCAGCAAATAAATGTCTAGCAGAGCGCCAGCAAATGGAGCGATTCATTTTGTTAACCAGTCTGGCTGGAGACTGTCTGAGCGCTTCAGGAGCTAACCCGTGAACGAACATACAAGTAGCGAATTTCAAATTGGGTTAGTATCTTCCCCGAGCTGTTTCGCCAGGAAAACCCAGCGGGCCGGGAGTGGCCTGGCGTGGCTCAGCATGGCGCAGCGTGGCGAGGCGCACACGCTGCAAGAGCGTAGGAAAAGAGCGAGGCGAGTGGCGATGGCCAGAGCAGTTCAGTTCGCAGAGCGGAGAAGAGAACTGGGTCACCGCGAGAATCGGAAATCAAATCGTACAACCAAGACTTGCGAGCGTTATAAACTACAAACCAATGCAGCAATCCCGATGTGAGGGCAGAGGGTGCATCGGTTCGGATCTGTGAGCTCGCTCGCGTCAGTCATGCCCTACATGTGCAGCGGATACCAAATGCAGTTCGCTTCATCAGATGCACAAAGTGAAGACTAAAGATCGTGCAAAGAGCACTGTCGCCAATTAGAAGTTACGTAACGCGTTTGGAGGCTGATAGATCTGAGGGAGAACGCAGTCACTTTGTTTCGCTTCGTAATAAGGGGAAAAGGATAATAGACTAACTAGCAGAAGCTCGAGCAGCAGCAAACCAACAATCGAACCCCAGCCACCGCTGCCAGAGGTCTGCAACCCGGACTCTTGTATCGTGCAATTAAAAGTTACAATTTATCAGTACATTTAACTTTTCTTTTGCTCAAATCTTCATTCAATACAATGAGTCCAATAAGTGCCCAGTATACACGCTAAATTTAGAGACACAATTTCCTGCTTTGAGAATAATTTCTGTAAGGTTGCATAACTATGACCAAAATTGTCTACATCTCAGTACAATTTTCTCCAATATTTTTGATAAAAGACAATTTTGTGCAAAATCGTAGACATGTGCGTAGTTACGGTCAATTTGTGTCTGTACTCTTATGCAAACAAGTTTGATTACTTATGCGTGCTTACCAGTATAAAACCCAATCATAATTTTGTACAGACAGTAAGGACAAAAAAGTCTACAAAAAAGTAAAATTTAGTACAAATTTCCTTTTATGACTATGGAATTGCCCCTGAAATTATGGTGAAAAAAGTACATCTACAATTTAATGCGCCCAATCCTTCCCTCAACATGAAGTTCAAGTGCTCACGTGAGAGGCGGCAAGCCGCCTGTACAAGTGAGAGGTGAGAGGGTCAAAAAGTCGCCCAAATCGCGTGACGGTCCTTGTGAACGGCCCCCGATGTGGCCCGTAGAACGGTTCAATCCAATCCACGCTGTGTTCGATGTCGCTCCTGCTCACCATAGTGTGGGCCGCACTCCGGATCAGCCGCGCTCTCTGATTGCGTTTCGCTTGCCGATTAATCTGCGAAACGCCACGCATCAAATGAATGAGCTACCCTGCTCAGGGTCGGCGCCTCGTCCACTCTTCGGTCACACAATCACTACCCCTTCCTGTCCTGCTCTCCCCTTCTCTCTCGCCCCGTACTGTGTGCTTAATGTGTTGGGCCCGTTATCTCGCTCCTTTCAGATTTCCATCAACGTACTAATCACTGGCAACGCTCACAGAGTGGCCGCCCAATGGAACAAACCGTGGACCATCGTCATCAGAAGCATAATATCTAACAAGCACCGTGTTTCGACATCATCCGCCCACTCCACATTGCCAGTCCGCCATTGAACGCGCGAAGAGAACCCAGCTGGAATCGTCACTGGCCGTCGCTGCTCCGCCCACGTGAGGCTTTCAGTGCCTCTCCTCTCGTATGGTTTGCGTGGCGCGTGGCGGGCTCCGAGCAGACTGGAGACGGGAGGAGACTCTACGGCCTGGCCGCACCAACGGGATAATTCCAGGTCAGAGAGGCAAGGGTGTCCACATTCCGACCACGTGGTTTCTGCACGCCCCCTTTCAAAGATCGCTACACTGAGAAAAATAAAGTAAATACGCCCCTTCCAAAAGGGGTACCGATGCTATATTTTTCAAATTAGTACTGTAGCGATACACTCTTGAGAAGCATACAGTATCTATTACATTTTTCAAAGTACACCACTGCTATATATCTGTGCTGTAGAAGAGTGTACCCCTGTGTAAGCAAGCGCTATGTGGATCTACTTGAATGCTAGCTGGCAGACACGGAGCGTAGATGCACTTCGCCTATTTTAGTCCTTGCCTCGCGGTTGTCGGGCGCAGACGCACGGGGTGGGGGTGGTTTGGAAGGTTAGGAACATGTTGCTCTAGCGCTGCAAACATGATGTTTTCATTATTTTCCGTCTCTTCCCACGCCTGCAAGTAATTCCAGCAGCACCTCGCCGGCTGCTTCCCCTCGCCTCGCCAGCTGCAGTGCGCAGCATTGTCACCAGAGAGCGCGAGCGCCAACGGCCCCACTACCAATTATGGGGTGCGATCCGCGTCCAGGAGGAGAGTCTACTGTGCGCCACGCGCCGCACAACGCCCCTCCACGCCACGCCACGCCCTTCCACGCCACGCCACGTCCTCGTGTCGCGCCGGGCGTTGCAGTAGCACTGCCGCACAACTGACGCAGAGTCCCAGCCGGGCAGGCAGGCAGGCAGCAGGCAGGCAGCAGGCAGCCTCCCCAACGAGTGCCTATAAAGGAAGTCCTAACAGCCCCGCCAATGCGAGCAGATGAAAGCAATCAGGGTCACACGCCGTGTCCCGCGGCACTGCGGGGCGGGGAGGGGGAGGGCGGGGCAGAGGAGGGCGGGGCGGGATCCGGGGCGTGGCGCTCGCTGCCTCCTCTCCTCTTCTCATTTCGCACACAAGCATATCACCGCCAGGTTAAAGGTGACAGTCTGACGGTCTGAATGGTCTTCTGCAGTTCACGACATGGCATGCAGATGGCGAGGCGATGCACATGCACGAGCGCATTAGATTCGACTGGGACTGGAGAGGGGGAGGGGAGGGAGTAGGCCCTACCCGGTAGGGAGAAAGAAGTCTGCACTGTTAAAAACGTCTCTGTAGATTCAAAGAGTCCGTCTGAAATTTTGCTTCCGACATCCTTCTTAGAAGCCTTCAAAGTACACTTGTCAAAAATATACAAACTACACTTTAAATTAAAAGATTAGTGCTGTACTCGCGTGCTATTTATCGCCTACAGAAAAGTATACTAGTTTTACAGATACTTCTAAGGAGTGCACTTTGTATACTTTACAAAAGCGTAGAATGAACTATACTTCAGGGAAAAAGGACTTTCACGAAATACACTTTTCAAAATCAAAAATGTACCCTCTATCTGCAGCGGAGTTTTCTTGGTTACTAAATACTGATTTGTATAACTTATGTTGGTATTTCTAACTTACAAAGAATTGCTGTGTATCATACATACTCAAAATCCTATGCAATACAAAGCATCCGAGCAAGCATCCCAACCAGTTAGCTGTGGATCTTTGTTTGTGTACAGCAGTGCATAGTGATTACGAGGAGCAACGCGGCATCAATAGCATGCTAGAGTTGAAGTGAGGGTATGGTCGGCAGTCTCACAAGTTCACGCCACGTGACCAGTGCCCGCTCGCCCCGCTACCGCGACACCCTGGACCTGGAGGGTCTTCTCGACAGTCTTTGATGTGGCTGTGCGTGCTCTAACTAGCGATGACCGACGGGAGGGTGCAGCTGGACCCGACACCGCCCCGCTCTGCGTGACTCGCGTCTCACGCCGGCAGCAGCGCGCTGCCTCACTTTAACCAAATCGAACGAGACGCAATCACTGAAAAAAGAAATGTATAGCAACCTCGATAGCAACTATTGCGATTGGTATACACTTCACGTGCGTACACACAATGGCTGTGATGGGTCTGCAACCACCAGAAAACCTGTACTAGGAATATATTCCGCTTTCGATTACTTCGAAATGCTTTGGAATATATTCCACTATATTCCATTAAATTTTCCAACAATGCACGAAAAAACAGCAAGCAGAGGACGTTTTGCCCTAAATTCTGGAAAATTATGGCATAATAAGCATTCCCTGGTTTCGCGCGTCCGAGGAATACCCTGAGTTGCAGACCGCTCGCTTTTCACGTTAAGGGCTGGCGCCTATTCTGCCCTACGGAACAACTGCACACCAGTACCGTCACTACACACTTCTTTTTTCGCTGAGGTCCCGGCAGCTGCTCATCCTTAACTCCAGCAACAAGCCCGGAGAGCTTCGAGTCGCGCCGCTAGAGGCAAGGAATCTAGGTATGCCATGCACGTGCCCACTCCCCACGGGAAGTGGGCACACGAGCGTCGCAGAGAGCGTCGCGGAGAGCGCCGCAGAGAGCGTCGCAGAGAGCGCCGCAGAGAGCGTCGCAGAGAGCGTCGCAGAGAGCGTCGCAGAGAGCGCCGCAGAGAGCGCCGCAGAGAGCGTCGCAGAGCGTCACAGAGCAGAGCTGAATCACGGAGCACAAAACCAGGAAATTGATTCCATAGCATGCATGCATAGCACAGGACACACATAAAATTGGTTCAAATACGGGATCTTGCTCTCTCATTAAGGTGAGATCAACTCAGATACTGAGATTTACCGGCAAAAGGGATGGAAATTTACAAAACTGCTTTTCAAGAAATGATAACAATCGAGATAAATAATAAAAAGAGTTGAACAAACTCCCGAGAAAGATGGACAATAGAGCACAGGATACAGAAAGGGATTGAAAGGAATACGGAAGGGAACGAGCGAGCAAGCCGCAGACGTTTAATGCGCGGCGACAGGCTGAGTTACACTGGGAGTAAAATAATTGTCTGATAATACATTCACGCTGACCACTTTTTATTCCTGCAGGACACCACTACGTCGCTGGCGCTCCCCCCCCCCCCCCCCCCCCCCCCCCC
>CABIKL010001525.1:0-15108 GCA_902196195.1 Aptinothrips rufus
GCTCTTCCGATCTCCCCCCCCTCCCCCCTTTTTCCATTCAGCTGAGTGCATGTACCGGCTCTAAATTATAGCAAAGGTGTGTGTCAGGTTTTTGAGATTACTTTTACTTCGTTCATCAATGAGATCTTGGTAGCATCGAAACTTCAAAGCTTTCATTCTCTTGGGATGTATTTTCTATGCTGGCAGAGGGGACCAAAAGATGTTTAAATTCTCCCGCCATATTCGGTATGTTACAGTCAGCTGTTTTGTTATGCACCTGCTGCTGGCTCGGGGACCCCTCAGAGAGATTGTGGCGACTGGAACCCAGCTGCAACCTTCACCATATGTTTACGGTGTCCTTCCATTAATTTCAACGCTCTTCCTGTTTATTCACATCCACGACTCTCTTCAGTACAAAGTACGTTGGTACATTTTATTTAAGTGGATCGGCTATGCTTCATACTAATCATAGTGTCTCAGAAATTAAGGAATTTCTATACCATATGTATCTTGTCATAACCTATATGTAGCAACAGTTTCGGAGAGCAAAATTCAAATTTTGTGGTCTTTACACTTTTCAGTTTGCCCAGCGAGTTGTGCGGTATTGCCTTTCTAATGAATTTCTGTCCATATTTTTATCAGGGCACTCATTTACACGAATGTCATCGCTTTCCTTTGCATTATTTTTTCCAGCTATTTACTTTCGTTCCCTTGATCTGAAAGTATGACAAAGATGTACAATTAAGCTCCATTCCTTACACTCAAAAATTCAACTTTTATATCCTGTTGGAGCCTTTAAATAGGGTATTCCATAGATGCCTAAGGCGGAACTGCAAAGACACAAGCTGAAGTACACAAACAAGGGCAAGGCGTGAAGAGGTAAAGAGGAGGCAAATACACAACTGCCTCGCCCCTGGCCCTTGTTTGTGTACTTCGGCTCGTTCTTCTCAGTTCCACTTGAGGCATTTTTGGAATACCCTATTCTATAAAGTCTATACAGCAAAGAATCAATGCACCCTGCTAACTTATGCTTATTTTATTTTGCATTTCTTGTGCTTTAATAGGTATCGATTTTCCCTTTACCATGGACGGTCATCACGGACACGGTGATCACTCTGATCACTTCGACCACTCTGGACACTACGGCTCACCTGACCATTCGATGCATCAAGCGGTGGACCATAGTGTGCACATGGAAGCGGGGACCATGCAGCAGGGCCATGGATCAGGCCATGGACACAGCATGACCTTCCACTTTGGGTTCATGGAGACCATTCTGTTCGAAAGCTGGAAAACAAATAGTCCTGCTACTCTGTTTGCATCCTGTTTGGGCATCATAATACTGTCAGCATTGTATGAGGGTTTAAAATACTTTCGTGAATATTTGTTCTGGAAGAGCTACAACAATAATGTTCAGTATCGTTCTGTTGAGATCCCAGCGGACAAAAATGTTGTGAGGGATGATCAGATTGTTACTATGGTCGGCGAAGTAATAACTAAACAGCCAATGAGTATGTTCAGCGGAATGCATTTCTTACAAACTCTTCTTCACATCATTCAACTCTCAATTTCTTATCTGTTGATGCTGATATTTATGACATTTAATGTTTGGCTGTGCTTGTCTGTTGTTTTTGGAGCTGCCTTGGGATATTTTATGTTTGGATGGAAAAAACCAGTGGTTGTTGATGTTACAGAGCATTGCCATTAAATATTATACTGTCACGAAAAAATTTATGTCCATAACTTTCCTATTGACCTGAAAATTAGCTTTTGTCCATGAGTTCCTCTTAAACTCTCAAACTGTGTAGTTGATATAATAACATTTTAAGTGTTCTCAGATGGTTTTCTATGAAGTATAGCATGCTAAACTATCATGTGTGCCAACACACAGATATTAATTGGGTTGTGTATGTACGTATAGATCTGGTGTCCTAAGAGACTGATTCAAGCTTGTGTTTTTGTGATGTCCAAGGCTTCAAAATCTCAGACATTTAAAAAATTTTTAACTCGCTAAGATCTATGAACTTTGAAAACTCATAACCATAAGAGTGGAGTACAATGTGTTTACTTCTACTTTTAGATGCCGGATGCTCGTTACTTCCATAACATTATTGCCCATGTAATTTTCTTGTTTCATATAATGAGCTGACCTGTGAAGTATTATTTTAATTTTGCTCTCTTCTTTGTGTTTGATGATATTTTTGAAGTTAAATACTCCAGAGGGGAATTTTGTCTTAGCTATCAATACAATCATTTTGGCATGTCCTTTTTATTTTTTACTGTTTGCTCATTGTTGACAACGGAGTTATCACAACTGAATCATGACTTGGTGTGGGGCCCAAACCATAATTATTAAAGAAAGATAGGATTATTTTATGAGACACACAGGCATCTGTGAGAGTTTTTGTTACATTATTTCACTTGTTGAATTTCACTGAAAGACATCTAATGATTTTAGGCATTTGCACAATTTATACAACTGGGAAGCTATTGTTTCGATGATGTTCTTCTTTAGATATACCTGATGACTATGCATCACGTATATTCTTGGATGTTTTGATTTATTTTATTAACTTTTTACATGAGAACGTGCATGAGTGTCTTTGTATAAATGTATAATAGTATGAAGATTCATGTAGACGAATTTTGGGTTTACTTCTCCACTGATTTAATTTTTCCTGAGTTATTATTCTTTTAAATTCTCTAATTTTAGAGATTTTAGCTTAAGTTTGTAGTTACCATTGCAGAAAACAGTTTTCTTCCGCAAGTGAATGTGTAACTTCTGTTTACCAAGATTTGTTCTCTTGCAACTATAGACCTTTGTGCCTGAGTGCTTTAATGACAATATCAATCGTAATTTTAACCCTTCGACGTAGCCATTTCAGTGTATTTTCCCTTTTGTCACATTTGGAGAAGAAAGAAGGAAGAGCACTATTGGGACCATCAAATCCTTTAATGTTGTTAGTCTTTAAGGCCTATTAAATAGATTCTTTTGGGATTTTACAAGAAGTTTACAGGGTAATTAGATGAATAACTCTCTTGTTTTTTCCTAGATTGCAAAGGTGATATGATTCTCTCTGTGTATGTGTTCGAATGGTGTGCATGTGTATATATGAGTACTTGAACAGGTGCTGGGAAACCTCTTATCTGCAAAGTGTCTTATCTTGTTGGTGGCTTGTATGATTATCATTTGAAGTTTATGTGTTGTATATTTACTGCTTCTTTCACTTCATACTAATGCAATGAAAGTGTGAAATGAAATCTGGTCTGTTGTTACTTTAGTTAGATGTAATGCAGGTTCATTGTTAAAGTGACAATGAATTGCAACTTGATGTGTTATCTAGCTGGAAGGCTTATTGAAATAAATTCCTTCTCTTTGGAATGTATAAATACATATCATTTTACTCATTATGAAAAAGAGTGATCACAAGTTGAAGAGAGGGAACGGACTGTTTATGCTGCATCGCTTAGAAAAACCTGAGGCAGTCTTTTCAATTGTGGCCATTGTTCAAAAACTCTGAGTTGTTCTGTGAAATGTTACATTATGCACATTTGCTCGGATTTGGATTTTGCTTGGCTTTTGTCCATCAGCAATTTTTTAAATTTTAAATCAGCTATATCAGACCTATTATGCAGTGATTATTTCAGAAATCTTGCTAGATGTTGCATTGACACAGTATTTATGTACACCATGTTTGGTGTGAAGTTATATTTGAGAGACTGAAGAATTACATGGCCTCAAAACTGCCAAGTTGCCATAAATGCTTAGATCTACTTTCATTCCTCATTGATGTTAAAAATGAAAAATTGAAAGACAATTTATTTATATAGCTAAATATATTCTTCATATCATGAAGGTGTTAAATATTGCTTGTTATTTTTTAAACAAAATCCTGTCAGTATTCCATACCAGGTTGAGTATCTGATTCTTTTGTTGGTAATAGTACAAAAGAAACAGTGTGCCAAAAGTACTAGTGTTTGGCAAATTTTTGATTGTTACCATTGAATATTGTATGGAGTTAATGTACTGGAAACAAATATAGACTTATCTTATGTAACTTCTTGTCCTATTTTCTTTCCTTGTTGATCTCTGCTGTATCATGGTGTAGCAAAAATGACATCAAGTTGTGATAATGGACTCAAACCACTTGGTTATAGAACAACTTTAAAAATCAAACATGAACTAACAGATTATGAATCCTAAGTTTAAATTGACACTGAAAAGTTGCAAAGCTTATTTGTTTTGGGAGATCAGGATGTCACAGTAATGTTGAAATCTCTGTGCGAAACTCATTCACACTGAACACCCAAGTCCAAAGTCAAGAATAAATTTAAAATGAATATTCTCCAAAAATTTGTTCAAGACTATCGCCGCGAACACTACGCACAGAATAAAGAAAACCAAGAGAAAACTCTCCTTCAAGGAGAAAACTCGTCCATATCTGCAGTGTTTTCACACTGGCCGTAAGAGCGCTCTTGCGGTCATTCCCTCTTTTCCCCTCGCTGAGAGTTGAGAGTTGACAGAGATGGAATGACCAGAGGGCCGTTCTAACTGCTTAGTAAACTAAAGAAGTTACCGACCTTTAAAATTTACGTTGCGCTCGAAATAAGTGACTTCTCGTGCACCATCGATTTGTCACGTCGGAAATTATTCTAGTTTCAGAGGCTGATAGGAAGCCCCGAATCTGAGACAGTGAAAGATATATATTCGACGTCGGTCGGGTCTGAACGACGTCGAATCGACATCGAAATATTCGCCATTTCTCACAGGGCTATCCCCACGGCTTCACCACGGCCGTTACAAACTGTTCTACTGAGAGCAGGTCGACTATGCTGCAGCCAGCATCGAACCGTATCCATCAACATTCAGTGTTCCTGCCCCCTGACGCAATCTTGGTAAGTTAAATCTCCTCGTGAATGTGTCGTAAAAATAAAAAGCCCGGCGCCGCAGCGATAAAAAGGGTTCGCAATGTCGGGGAGTAGTCTGCCAGCTCTACATAAGGACTGAGCGTGCGATATGTAGGGAAGGCGACTGATGTGCTGCTGTTGGTGTATCACAAACGACAGCGCACGCGTTCTGCGCACCTTTTCGGCGCGAAATACAAACATCGTGGTGGTAGGCGCGGAGTATCGCGGGAGGCAGGGGGCTGTGGCCCACTGTGGCCCCCGTGCTAGGGCCCTTCTACATGAGTCTGTAATGAGTGGACTTGACTCAGTCAACCGACCCCATCAAGTTACCCGTAGGTTACTTTTGCCATCACTGCACGATGTTTCAAAGCATTGCGTGTTGCGTGCAAAGCTTTTCAAAGATCCGCGCACCTTGTTTGTTTTGTTCTGATTTTGCGTGAGTTTTGCACTCTTGCTGCTCTGCGCAGCTCTGCGCCTTGATCATGGCTGGCACCGCTGTCTGCGTGATGGCGAGCGAGGAGGGTGCAGGGGTGGGTGGGGGAAGCACCTGGAGTCACCTGGAGGAGAGGGAGAGCGCCGCCCCGCCCCGCCACGCGCCCCGCCCTTCCGCCACCGCCGCGGTGCTGCCCACAGTCCTCCCAGCTGCCAGGCCGGCCATCGCCAGCGCCAGTTCCGAGTTTCAGTTAGTTCAGTTCAGTTTCTGTGCTGAGTGCGGAGAGTTGCGCGCTGACGGACGGATCGGAAACGGAGCGCACATACCTAGCGGCGTGTCCGAGTACCTGCTATGTTAGACTGTGCGTGTGATCTGAACGTCTCCAGGACCGCGCCGACCGACACACCGGACCTGCGGCAGCTCCACTGAGGCCGGCAAGGAGAGGTAGGTCTGTCTGGTCCGGACTGTGCGGACGACGCCCTGATAGTGCAAAGAAAATAGTGACGCAGCGCGGAGGGGATTCGCCGGAATGACAACGATAACTGAATGAGCACCTGTTGCGATAGGAAGGTTTAGTATGAGCGACGTATAGGAAACGGGAAACAATGATATCGAAACGGCATCGACGCAACGTCGAATGGTCGGTGACTCAAATGTTTCCGGCCCATTTACGTCGATCTCGACAGGGCTTATGACCCGGGAGAGGGCGGGAGGCACCTTTTAAAGTGAGAGGGCACTGCCCCAGTGAGAAATGGATAGTTGAATCGATGTCGAATAGACGTCGGCATCGATAATTCGTCGATTTGGATGACAAAATCGCGTCGTGTCGATGTCGAAATTCAGATCGATCGACATGATCGATGTAATTTTGAGAAAACATTCCTTACTGGTGCTGTTGTCGTGGTAGAGGCCGGACTTAGGTTCAGCGGCATATTAAAAGCTCAGGAGTTATAAGGGGGAGCGCAATTCTTCTCAGCAAGTTGAACAAATACATCCTTACATCAAATTACCGCAGTCCTAACGTGTGCGTATCTTTGCAAAGAGAGCCTGGAAAGTAGGTGATCCTATCCTCATCACTGCTCCTTGATCCTCACCCCTGGATCTCGATATCGATCTCGAAATCGAAAAGACATCAACATTCTCACTCGGTCAGCATGATCAGCAGATCGAAATTTCAGTCTGCAGATGCATGGTGCTAAATGCTAGAAAAATAAAAAAAAGAAGCATGTGCAGGAATCCTTTCTTCATAAAAAGGAACTCCATCCATTCAGAAATGACACGTCAAAGTTGAAATAATTTACTTCGAATTAGAGCCGGTTTGCTGCATTTCTGGTCACAAAGTCGATCTAAAAGTAGAAATCTTCGTCATATATCGAGATCTAATTCGATTTGCCATTTTTGACTGAGTATGTAGAGGAAGAACTTAATTTCATGGGGAACTTCACAAGAATATCTCAAGGCTTTCCGAACATTAATTATCCTGAAATACCTAAATTACGTTTGCGGTGTACGATGCGGACTCTTGTGTCCTTAGATTGCCACTTCACACAAATCCTCGACTGTGTCTGACAATTACTAATGTCGCCCATTACCGCCTGTAGATTGCTATTCTTCTCTCTCATGTCCTCCTGCGATTACTCGCCCATATCCGCTTGCTGTGCTGCGACGCGTGGCCCTCAGACTTCTGGAGACCACTGCAAGTGGCGCTCCCAGCCTACAATCTATATTTTTTCTCTCAGATCACCAAAATTAAGGTGCCATGCGTGTCGATGCGCCGCAGAGAACTCAACGCTCCATCACTGTTTTTCGAATTCGGGTAATATTTTTTTATCAGAATTTTGGCGGAATGTTTTTATACATCTATGACAATTTTCAAACAGTGGTTATTTCAAAAACGAAACGATATAGCTTTCAATGACGAAATCTTTATTTAGTCTCGAGCCTGGCTGATGACTGATCAGACTCGCTTGAACCTAGCTCTTGAAAAGAGAGAGGGACGAGTGAAGGGCGAGGTGGAAGCGGGAGGGGAGGCCATACGGAAACGAACAGACTGCCAGTTGGTATCGAGATAAAGCGATAGGCGATCCTGAGCGTAGTCTATTGCTCGGTGAGCTGACTTACTATTACCTCGACCGGTAAGATCGGGTTCCCTCTTATTCGGGTGAGATAGAGAGTGTTGGTTTGATGTCTGGGCGACTGTTTCATTCCATGGCTGTTCTATGGGTCCAAAGGTCTTCCCTTCACATCTTGTTATATCGAGTTCTTTCTGCGGCGTCCGCCCGTCCTTTTAACGGCGCTCTTCCCCTTTGGATCACATCGTCTTGCTTGTTACTTTCGTATCAATCCACACGTGAATCTAAGACCAACGAAAGATTCAAGGGGATGAACTAGAATTTTTTAAATGAACCCGTTGTCATCGTTGTTTGTTTTATGTTTATTCGTGGTGTGTGTGCCGTGCGCGGCGCTGACGTCGTGAACAAAATCAGGCCAGCCGGGTGGGAATGACGTCATGATTCATGACTCGAGAGACTCATGACTCATGACTCGAGAGACTCATGACGGGAGCGTTGACTTTTTCACGTGACTTTAAGCGAGATTGTGGCCGTCAAAAGCTTTCAGAGCCTGGAGTTTTTTTTTTACACGGCCCGCTGCGGAGTCTGACCGAGGTTTCGTCTATTAAGCCTTTTCTAGGTTAGATGCTCGCCGGGTGACGTCTTCGCGTAACAGGCTGAACTCGTTCAGTATTTTAGCTTGCTCAACCCGTCACGCTCCGCTGCTAGAAAAAAATCACAGCAAAAAGTAGAACCAAGTATTGTAAATTAATATCCCGATCGCATTGTAGGCAAATATTGTACCTTCCCCGCCGCCCTCATCCTTGGTACAGTACGTATTGTACCAGAAATCGTATGACCTGCAATACTGAATTGTAAATTTTTTTTTTCAAAGAGTGCAATATTTTTTGCAGTCCGCGCCTGTCAAGGCTCGCAAGGCTCCCACTTAACATGGTGGGCCTTCGAGGGCATATGATATGTGCATCAGGGCGCCTCTGACTTGATTTTTCATGTTTAGCGTCCTCAGCAACCCCTAAAACTGCACCACTTCAATCAGAAGGCCGAAATTTTGTGAAAACTATCCCCAGTACAGTAGCAGCCCTCTCAAACTGCCCTTTAAACGTTAGATTCCCCGGGGGGGCATAACATTTCTTTGGATCAGAATCACGTTTAATCTCTACAGAGGTACCCCATCCGGCTTGGTGCGTGAAATCGTGAAATGCTGTCTCTCAAATCACCACTCAAGCCTTCAGGCAACCACCTTTGAAATTGAGCGAAAAACCTGGAAATTAACTCCAGATTAGTGTGTCAGGAACACAACGTAATTCTTTTTCTTTCATCGCCGAACCACCGGCTGTGCTAAACGCTAGCGAAATTACCGCACTGACGTCAGAGAATCTCGTGGTGCTGGCGACTCTCTGCTCCTTCGGACTCTCTGGTCAGTAGCTTGGCTCGTTTGGCTGATACAGGTGACAACATGGCAGCTGGTGCAGCGGTTACAGCTGGTGCAGCAGTTGCAGCTGGTGCAGGGGTTGCAGTTGGTGCAGCAGTTGCATCTGGTGCAGCTGGTGCAGCAGTTGCAGTGGGCTGGACGCTGGACCCTGTGCTCTCCGCGCGGCCTGGAGCTGCTGTGAGGTCCCTGTGTGCGTCACGGCCCAAGTAGGGTAATCAAAACGGCGTTAAAATGACGGACAAAGAACTTTCCTTGAAGTCGACACGATGACGCAATGACGTGAAGGAGGGCCTTCAGGACGTCATTCGGACGAATTTTGAACTTCATAAGAAAACTAATTTAAATTTTGAAAAAGCCTCGAAACGGAAATGAACGATATATTACAGAAAATGTTTGCCTCCGCGATCAGAATCAGCGGAAAATATCAATAAAACCAACGGGAATGTTCGGTCTCTGCAATCGAAAGACACTATCAAACCCGGTTCCGCTGATCCAGTGACTTGTTTGATTGCTGCCATATAGTAGCCGATCATCACAACCAATATTTGGTAAGCGGCTAACGAATCGGTCGTCCCGACTTGATTGAGCAATGAATATAGTGATAGCTCGGATTCCCGCTTCAGTGGGCTGCAACTCGGACTCCCGCTTAGCAGACGTCAACTTGTACCTAACCTACACGCCACATGGCGGGAATTCGAGTTGTCACTGTTCATTGAATGCGTCGACTGATTGTCGTGATCGGCGTTTGATCGCTCCTGCTGACCTTTTTTTTTTCCGTGTCGAGTGAGAGAGTGCAAGGAAGAGGGGGCAGTCGGCATCTGATGAGCAAATCCTGCGATCCTGTGTACAAAACAAAAGCACAGCGAGTAATGCTCGGAGTAATGACGGTTCAGGTCGTTCCCCGCTTGCAGGGAGCTTGGAGGCGGCAGAGGAGGAGGCAGAGGAGGCGGTGGAGGGGGAGGCGGCAGAGGAGGAGGCAGAGGAGGCGGTGGAGGAGGAGTCGGCAGAGGAGGAGGCAGAGGAGGCGGAAGAGGAGGAGGCAGAGCAGAGTGCGGTAGGCCAGGCCGAGCGAGGCCAGTGAGCATCGCAGAAACGGAATCACATATTTCCGATCACGACGACCTGAATCACGAGAGTATTAGCAGCTTTAAAAGAGCATCGCAATAAAATCTGGGCGTCCGTTGACCCACGCGCGACCAGCAGGTGGTAGCAGGCCAAGGTAGCCGACGACGACATCCGACCCAGACCTGTTCCGAGCGGTACTCGAATGAAGCTCACTTAGCATCCACTAGAAGTAGTCTTGTGGACTGACGCATGCCGCGCCGCGTCCCCGCCGCGTCCCGTCCCGGTGCGTCACGCCACGCCACGCCACGCCACGCCACGCCACGCCACGCCACGCCACGCCACGCCACTGCTCTGGAGAGAGCACTACTCCGAGCTATTTTATTGTACAGCAGATAGTTCTGCTCCGATGATCGCTCGTTGATTCGACAACGTAATGGCGATGGTCGCGCGATTGACGAGCCGCCTACTTTTATTCATTTTCTATCGCAGGATCGCACGTTTTCAGAAAAACGATAAATAAATATTGAGATTGTGATTGCAATTCCATCGATAAACACACACAAGGAATGTTTCTTATGCCGTGGGGTTTCCCTGGTTCTCCTTGACACGAGCGTCTCCCTTCATCGCCGAACACCTGGTAGATTTCATTGGCGTGGGAAGCGCTTTGAGGGGCCGTCCGTAAACTAGGCTGAAATACCTCGTGACCGGGGGTTTGATGTTGTATTACAATGCCTTACTGGTGTTACACTTTCTCAAGATCTACAATCAACGTGAAACACTGGAATACCGAAGAACTGTTTTAGAGACGGTCTTTATAAATACCACTGGGAAGGTCAAAAAGTGACGGTCTCGTAGTTCGGGTACGACACTCTCCTGGCCTCGTTTATGGACAGTCCTGTTTAAACTGATTCCCCTGATCCCCCTAACTTGCGTTTTGTAGACGGCCCTCACGTGCCTCTATTCGGCGCGGCACAGGGGGCGGGCGACAAGGAGCGGAAGGAGTTCGCCCCAGGAATTTGGATGGAGAGGAGATCATCGGTAAGTTGAGAGTCCGGAAAGCTACCGCACCGCATTTCTTATGGCTCGTCTCAATCAGGCCAGGTAGCCTGCTCGTGAGCGAGACACACGTCAATGAGCGGTGCAGGCTCCTGTCATCTAGCAGCAATCAGGGGTCTCCGGGGGTCACCCACTCCACAACATCCTGGCTGGCCGGTCAGAGGAACCGAGCAAAGTGCAGAGAGGAGAGTCATCAAAGATTGGAGCAGTTCGAAGGTACGAACTACCAAGTTAGGTGAAGGCAAACAGCGTCCACGACATAAAAGAATCGACGAACGATATGGAAACGCATGAAAACGATGTTGATTCTATAACAAATTCCGACTTGAAAACGAGGTACATCAGAAGAAAAAAAAATGAATCTTCTGAACACCACGGAGCCTCTACTGATCCTCCAGTGAGTCCAGTGAACCTCCCGTGCCGTTCGATTGATTTTCCCAGCTCGAAAGCCGTAATTTCCTATTGCCCTGAGGTTCTTGCTCGATCGTCAATTCGGCAATCTTTCTATCGTCAGGATAAAGTTCCACTGTCAAAGCAGCATCCCCCTGGCATAACCCCAGCGTCATCCCAGCATTCCACCAACATCTTCCTTCCAGTACATCTCCGGCATTCCTCTGCCGCCGCTTGAGCTTGAGCTGAGCGAATCACTTCAGCATCTCTGTAGCGTCCCTTCAGCATTCACTCAAGCGTCAGTCCGGTACACCTCTAGCTGCCTGTGGCTTCTCCAGCATCCGCCTCCATCCGTCCAGCGTCCAGCGCCACTCCGGCGTCTGTTGATAGCCCACACAGCGCACCACGCCGGTCCTGCCCTTCCCTGCCCTTCCTTGCCCTTCCCTGCCCTTCCTTGCCCTTCCCTGCCCTTCCCTGCCCTTCCTTGCCCTTCCCTGTCGTTCCCCGTCCTCCCCTGTCTTGCCCTTCCCTGTCCTGCCCTGCAACGCCCCACCCCGCCCCACCCCGCCCCACCCCGCCCCACCCCGCCCCACCCCGCCCCGCTCCGCCCCGCCCCGCCCTGCTTCTTGAGTCTGCTACTACTGACTGTTCAGTCCGTCCGGCCGGGTCGCAGAGCAGAGGCGGAGTGCTTGGACCGGTTTTTGCACAACGCTAGGCGCCTCGCTTTGGTTCGCTCCACTCGCCTCGAATCCTTTCGCCTCTTTTCGCAGCGTGTGGTGGCTATCTTGGTGCGGCGTGGCGTGGCGAGGCGCGGCGCGGCGTGGCTCGGCGGTGCGTCGCTTCCTGACGTCCGGACGAGCGGTAGGAGTGTCCCGACGGCAATAATCATGGCATGATGCCGGACGACGCCTCGTCCGTAGGCGTAATTAGGGTCTCGACGGGGGGCACCTGTCCTGGAATTGGCGACTCGACCCCGCAGGGCAGCATTGTCGGTGCCCCCTTCCCTTCCCAGACTTGAAGGGTTATAATTGCGTCCTATGGCCTTGTGATGCTCCTTGTCCCTTTCGGCGAGCAATCTAACTATATTGTCGGTGCGAATCACAGTCGTAATAGCAGTCGCTAATAATCATTGTTTTTATGAGTTTACCATGACGCAAAACTTCGGATTACAAGCTGGCCGACCGTCACGGTGACCTCCCCCCTCCCCCTCCCCCTTCTTATTGCCGCGCTCATCTTTTCTCTCTTCTGTCCGCCCTCTTCTGCTCCTCATGCGCCGCGGTTCTGATGAATTTTCGCTAATCTCCATCGCTGACTAACCCTGCTTGCCCGGCGCTGCAGACTCCAGAGCAGAACGGAGCAGAGCATTCCAGACATCGCACCGAGACACTCTGTCATTTACAGTTTAAAGTGTGCTGTGCTGCTGTGGCTTAGAGGCTACGAGGCTTTAATAACCGGACCGAAACGGGACCAACGCGGGAACTAAGCCGGCCAGTCCAGCCCCCGGCGCGCCTTACCCCGCCACACCCAACCCCGCCCCGCCACGCCCACGCTGGAGACCAAGGAAGTCACGAGGTGGCTGGTCTGCTGCTGGCACGCTGGTCAGTCAACATCAGCTGGCGTGGGCCGTACTGCATAACACGTTACACATACGGAGCCGGGCCCCGGGCCGGGCAGCCCCGGGCCTGCATGGTGTCAAATCCCATCGGCTTGCTCTGATCCCCCACTCGCAGGGGGCCGTCTATAAACTATGAGTGTGCCTTGGCTTGCTCTGATCCCCCACTCAGGGTCAGCTCTCTCGCAGGGGGCCGTCTATAAACTATGAGTGTGCCTTGGCATGCTCTGATCCCCCCTCACGGTCAGCTCTGTCGCAGGGGGCCGTCTATAAACTATGAGTGTGCCTTGGCTTGCTCTGATTTCCCACCAAGGCGGCGTGCATAAATTACTTCATCAGCTGACGTCACGAAAACCCTGCTACGCGGGAAACAGTCGGACACGCGTTCGAGGATCCAGCGGCGTAGCAGGGTTTTCGTGAGATCAACCGACGACGTAATTTATGCACGCCGCCTAAGGGTCAGCTCTCTCGCATGAGGCTGTCTATAAACTACGTGTGTGCCTATGGCAATTTTCGCCCTTGCAAATTCATAAACACCGAAACATAAACATAAAACCTTCAATTTCAAGAGATGGCTATGAGATTCACAAGTTGCCGCACTGTGTTCTTACCGCGAGCGCGAAACATGCCAAGCCAGGTCAGGTCATTTTCTTGAATCCCACTGAATTTATCTCGGAAGAAACTGAAAAAAATGCAAGCTTCTGCGGTGTTTTCCTTTTAAAAATGGCATATCTTCAAACAAATCGCCGGCATTAAAGTGATTTATTTCCAGCTCTGACCGAGAGCGGCAGCAGTAGTAGCAGTGCCTTACGTCCGCGACGCGGACAACAGTGGGCTCGCGGGAAAGGAGACCGGTTCTATATCGGTGATGACTCTTAAATGTTGGTATTCTTGTTGGTCCTGCAGCTGCGATGCACTTACTCCCTCGCTAGCGTTCCACGGCTTCATTCGTCTGGCTGCAAGGTGCAAGGGTGCATGCAAGAAGCACCTGTAGCAAGCACCTGTAGCAAGCACCTGGACCAAGCACCTGCACCAAGCACCTGCGCCAAGCACCTGCACCAAGCACCTGTACCAAGCACCTGTACCAAGCACCTGCTCCAAGCGCCTGTACCAAGCACCATGTACCAAGCAACTGCAACAAGCAAGTGCAGCAAGTACTTGCAGCAAGCACCTGCAGTAAGCAGCTACAGCGAGCACCTGTATCCGCGTCCGGCGCCTACATCCCACGCGCCCCGAAACAAAGAACGTGCTGGACCAGTTGCATAATGCGGCTCAGTTGTGTCAAGGCGGTAAGACTCCCGATCTGGCTTTGGGACCGGAATTACCCGCCCAGCCATCAGAGTACAGCTTGATACAGCACGGAGAGGACTCTGAGTGCTGCGGCAAACCATAGAGCTGTGTTAAAGGCTGCCTGCTATATCGCTTTGTTTGTTAGCAGACGCCATATTGCGTGACAAAGTTTTCACTGTACTCTGACTACAAAATAAATTCGAAGAGTTTTACTCGACGATTGAGAGGATCTCAATAATTTCAGATCGAAGCTGGCGGGAATTTCAGTCAGGTTTCTTTTAGCGATGATAGTAAGTTCGTGCTCTCGTAATGCACACGAACTGCTTCGGCGTATACAAACGTCCGGACACTGCTGTGCGCGAGTGGTTCACCCCGTTAGTTCGGGAAACATTAAATCATTAGTTCATTCAGAAGAAATCAAGTTTTTGTGAGGAACGAGGAAGTTTTTCGTTAGTTCAGTGTTTGAAATTCGAGACTGAAACCAAGCTTTTTGGTGACAAAAAAAAGCGATTGAGAGGAAAATAGTAAGATGATGCCGATCAGCTGATCGGCTAGCAGTCGTCCTCGCCTCACAGTCCGTCTGAGATCGAAATCGAAATGAGCGCCACCCGACCGGTTCACGTAGAACGCGGACGAGTTACCAGCACGTTTTGCAGTTTTCTTTGCGATACTACTTTCAAATCTGAAAAACGCGGGACAGTTTCAGTTTCTAAGTCAATTCTTCAATCATTTTTTTTTTCATTTGGTTTTTAAACTGCGTGTACTTACTCTGCTGACAGAAGGCCAACCGATATAAAACGCCTCGCCGCCTCAGGCGCATGCACAGCAGCAAAACCATACTAAAGGGTACGATTGTGGTTTAAAGCTAAAA
>CABIKL010001526.1:0-15104 GCA_902196195.1 Aptinothrips rufus
CTCCCGACAAAAAAAAAAAAATACAATCGCGTACCCGATATTACCTCATTCAAACGGACTAAAACTTATCTTATGTCAAAAAAAAATTACTCTCGCGTTTATGCATTAAAAATATTTAAAAAAAAATAATTCATGTATATTTACTTATTGTGTCCTATACATTCCCTTCAGACACAATTTTCTTAAACGACGGGACTTCTGGATTATGATTATGTCGCCCAAATGAGGCAAGAGGACGGCAGGGCCGGGCCGGGCAGGCTATGGCAGCATGCTTCCGGACTCAGGCAGGAGGTCGCAGGACAAAGTGACTGCCTGCCGGCACAAGACCCGCTAGGACCCGCCCGGCCCAGTCGCCCAGAGTTGCGCCATCATTAACATCGTGCTGCTGCTGCTCCTGCTGCTGCAGCTGCTGTCGCGAGCCCCGCTCACTTTTTGTTTTAATCGCACCTTTCTTGCTCGCCCTGCGCTGCATTTTGTCAATCATTTGCGCGCGAAGCTGGACGTCTCAATGAGAGCCTCAGACATACATAGAGCCTATGTGGTCATGGCAATCTCAATGAGAGCCTCAGACGTATATAGAGTCTTCCTGATCAAGGTAGTCTCAATGAGAGCCTCAGACGTAAATAGAGTCTACGTGATCAAGGTAGTCTTACTCAGAGCCGCAGACCTACATACAGTCTGTGTGATCAAGGTGGTCTCAATCAGAGCCTAGAGTCCACGTGATCAAGGTAGTCTCAATCAGAGCGTCAGACCTAAATAGAGTCTATGTGATCAAGGTGGTCTCAATCAGAGCTTCAGAGTCTATGTGATCACGGTAGAACCGTTGAGGATCAGTTTCCAGTGCATGTCGATGCGAGTGTACGCTAAGACAGTGTGCAGAGCCTCCTCGCCATGCACTGCACTACGTTACTTGTGAAGTGGCTCGCTGCTCGCACCTCACGCAATACTCATTAGCTCTGGGAGTCGAGAAGACTCACTACAGCAAAGCCATGCCGTGCGCACCATTTGCAGTGTATAGCCAGTATTTATAAATTTGAATATTTTTTCACTTTTTTCGACCGTTTTTTCGACTGTTCTATTTCAAAGACAATTTTAACATTTTGTAAAGTTTTGTCAGGGTGGTGCTTCCCCCCCCCCCCTTGAAATTTAGTTTGCTGACTATTCTGCCCACTGTCCCACGATTCTGGTCAATGACGGACAGCCTCCTGTTGCAGGGCATGTTCCTAGCGCTGCTGTCCCTGCTGCTGCTGCTGCTGCCCTGGGACGGCGTGCCCTGGGCGGGGCCCTGGGCGGGGCCCTGGTCGCCGTGGGGGGCGCGGGGCGCCGTGGTGCCGCCGTCCTGGGCCGACCCGCGCCACAACCCCTGCGCGGCGCGGCCCGGGGGCTGGCAGCTCCTGCTGTGGCCTGCAGACGGCCGCTGCTACCGCATCTTTCGCCGCGGCCACCCCTGCCCGCTCACCATGGAGCTGTCCCCCGGGGTGGGCCCCCGCGGCGCGCCGGGCTGCCGCTGCCCACCAGGCACCGCGCAGGCCACCAGCGACCTGAGCCCACTGTGCCACCCGCTGCTGGAGCAGGGACCCTGCCCGCCCGGCCAGTACTTCGCGCCCTCCCCGCCTCCCGCCGCGCTGCCCCGACCAGCCCTTGAGGACAGGTGAGTCGCCCGTCTTTAATGTGGCAGTTATGAGAAACTGCGCGGTCTGTGTTTCTACTGGATTCCGAGACTGCATGCAGCAACCAGCACAGCACTCGTGCTGAATGGTTTGCCTACCTCACAGGCGTCTATAGAAACAGCCTCCGTGCACTAAGTCGAGTAAATTTATAACTTCCCAGAAAAGTCATGTAAACTATCCCATACTATTCTTATGAACTTCATCGTTCTCATACTTCATATGAAGATGAGGGAGTGCTGGCTTTGGACCCGCGCAGTCATGTTGTGTTTGTCCGCAGAGTGCCCCACCAGTGGGGGTCGTGCCGGCAGCCCGAGGCCTGCCCGCCGGGCCAGGTGTTCTGGGCTCGAGACGGTCGCTGCTACCCGCGCCTCACCCGCGGCCCCTGCTACCGCGGCGAGCTGCTGGTGGCCGCCACGGTGCCGGGGGCGGTGCCGGGGGCGGTGCCGGGGGCGGGGGCGGCGCTGGGGGTGTGCCGCTGCGAGGCGCGCGGCGAGCTGGGCCGCTTCTACTCGGCCCACACCAACACTTGCCACGAGCACTACACCCCGGGGCCCTGCCAGGAGAAGGGCCTCCTCTTCCTGCCCGGCGGCCCGCTCGGCGGCCAGTGCGGCTGCAGCCCCGACCTGCCCCACTACCACCCCGCCACCGGCCACTGCTACCAGATCGGTACGTACAGTATGTGTCCGAGCGCCAGCTACAGCAGGGTTAAAGACGGCTTCTTATTTAAATTAACAAAACAATTATCCGATATTTTTCTTTTTTTTTCGACAAAGGCTGAAATAACCGTCACTTCGGTAGATTTTACACAAAAATAATAAAAACGTGAAAAATAAAAGGATTTTTACAGGGTTGTTTGCTCTTGTTTTTCCCGCGCCGCTGGGGAACTCTAAGCTAGGTGTTTCTTACAAACGATTTCACATCAATGTCGACCCACAGATACGATTGGGCCGTGCCCGGCGGGGCATCGCTTCGCGGTGTCGGGGGCGGGGCGCGCGCAGTGCCGCTGCAAGGGCGGCCACGTGCCCTGGTCCGAGGGGGGCGTGGCGGAGGGGGGCGGGGCCGAGGACGGCGCGTGCTACCGGCCGTGGACTCGCGGCCCCTGCCCCCCGGGCCAGCTCTTCTCCAACTCGTCAGAGTGCGTGGACGCTCCCTGCCGCCCGGGCCGCCTGTACTTCCCCGAGGACGGCGGCTGCTACAAGGTGGGCGTGCGGGGCCCTTGCCCTAAGGGCCAGGTCGTCCTGTTCGAGACGGCGGCCCGGCCCGCCCTGGAGGGGATCTCCTACCGCGCGGTCTGCGGCTGCACCGGACCCAACGCGCGCTCCAGGTCAGGAGATAGCAATTAGCAAACTAAGTCCACTTTCAAAACAAAACAAAAAATTTATAGATTTGTAAAAAAGTTTTAATTAACAAAGTTCGACTAAATTTTAAAGAAAAATGTGTTTCTTTTAAAAATAGAGTTGTTATCATGAATCAATTTTGATTCACTTTCAGCTCAAACGACATAACGGGCAAAGCGATGGAGGACAACAGGTGCAGCAGCAGCATAGAAGATGTGAAACAAAGTCCAACCACCGAGGCCACAATAGACTGTGAGTCCAAGTCTGGGGCCGTCCTGTACAACGGTACCTGTCAGACCCTGTACTCCCAAGGACCTTGTCCTCTGGGCCAGTGGCTGGTGCCGCAGAGAAGAGGAAGGGAGGGGAGGAGTCACTCGAGTACAGAGCTGTGGTCAGACCCCAGGTCGAGCAGGCCAAGAACTAAAGCGAGATGTGACTGCCGCCCAGGACACAAGGCTGTACTCATATCTAGCTCCACTGCAAGGAACACTAGTTCCATTATGCTGGAGTGCCAACCACCAAGTGTAGTGCTCGCAACATTTCTTAACTCAAGAGGTTTTGTGAGCAGCTGAGACTTTAAAAACTGGATTTCCTAATTAAGAGATTCTTCCAGTGCCCTACATGATTTTTTGTGTGGAATTTCACCATCACAATGCACTTGGCAAAGAACAAACCTATGCTGATTAAGTGTGTGTGACCATATATTACTGGCTACAGTAATGAAAGAGTATTACATATTGTAATAAATTAGTTGTGACACTGCATATTGGGATCAGTGCTACTGAAAGTTCCATCTACATTTAGCAGACTAAAGGAGAAACTTTTAAAAGTATTTTTGAACACAAGAGTGCAATGGCATTTGGAATACTCATCTGGAACTTTACGCATGACATCAATAAAAATGCACGAAAATATGTTGAAGCACAAGGTCCCAAAGCAGTATGACATGTGCCAAAAAGCATGGTAGGAGATTGTGATTTAAAATTGAATAAAAAGCCTAGTCAAAAAATAATTAGGAACAATTTGCTCTAAGTGCGCCAGAAATTTGTTTAGAAATTGTTCTTCCGATTGTGATTAATACGAATAATATAAATTGTGGTTTTGATCACTTACTCAGCAGCAAACTGAAGATCCTGGATGGCACTCTCCAACTGCTTCAAACGACTGTCCCTGTCACGCACATCCTCACTTAGCATTTGAACTTGCTCTGCTCTCTCATCCGCTGTTCTCTGAAAGTTGAAAAGTGGAATGAATGAAATTCTCAATTATGTAAAAAAGTTAGTTTGGACCTCTGCAATATTGTATAGAACAACTCACTATTAACTCATCCTTCTCATTTTCCAATTCGTTGACAGAGCTATGAAGTCTTTGAACTTCAGATCTTAAGGCATTTGTTTCTTTTTCCAGAGCGCTTCGTTCATATTCAAGCTTTTGAATGTGTTCTTGTTGTACGGCAGAGTCAGACTGGAGCCTACTGAGGTCATTCTGGGTTTGCTCCAAACTTCTTTGTGTTTCTTCAAACAAAACTCTGAAATAAAACACATTTTCATTCATGTAAATTAGAATCTCCCAATTGGAAAATAGATCAGATTAAGAATATAAATAATAAATCCCAAAACTAACTTCATTTTATGATGATTTGCATTGGCCTGCCCCAGGGTATTCTGAAGTTCAGCGAGGCGAGTTCTCGCAGCTTCTGACTGCAGGTTGGCGGCATCAAGTTGCTGATTACGAGCTGCTAGCTGAGATCTCAATTCCAGAACTTCTCTATCCAAAGACCGCTTCGCATCACGTCCATCAGCCTCAAGCTCCCAAACTCGTTCTTGAGACTTGTGAAGAGCATCAGCAACAGACTGCAGGGAAAAACATGAATGAGAATTTGTAACCAACAGCCATCTTGGGAAGTCATAATTCTGAGAAGAGGAGGGTCAAGGTCGGTCAGGGCACCTTAAGGTGTTCCCGAAGAGCATTGCGCTCCGCAGCCATCCGCTGCATATCATCTCTTGCAGCATATCCTTCCTTCTGCAGGCGGTCAAGCACCTCCTGTGCAATGTCAAGAGTGGGAAGAGGGAGGGTGGTAGGAATAACAATCAGCAGGGAATAACAGCGACTCCACTTACCATGACAGAGTGAGGTGGCTTGTCATAACACATTTTATCAGTGGAGCTAAACATGGCTGATGCTTGCACTGTTTCGATAGTTTCACGGAGTCTCTGGTTCTCCTCAGTCAATCTTTCCCTTTCTCTTTCTCTCTCTCTTTCAAGAGTTATCTCTGCACCCTTTTGTCCACGAAGAAATTCAATTTCAACTCGAAGAGAACGATTTTCTTCCAATACCCTATCTTTTTCAATATCACCTAATGTTTTGGCCCGCAAAATATCTATCTCAACTTGTAGAGAGTGCAGTTCATTGTTCAGCAGCTCTCGAGCATGAGATTCACGCTGGGCAAGAAGGCGTAGAGCATCCCTCTCAGAGAGTAAATGATGGTTTTCTTCACAAACAGATAGCAACTCGCGCTCCTTTTCAACAAGTCTCTGTTGGACCTCCGTGTACTGTAAACAGAAATAAATACATAAATTAAATTAAAAACTTAAAGATTAATTCAGTTTAAAAAAATTACTTAGAACATAAAAAGTAATAACTAAATGTTACATACAATGAAAAATCAATGTCTCAGCTCTAATGCTCATTTAAAAGTTAAAAAAGTTGATGCAAATGAGGAAGAAGCATAACAAATGGCTAAAATGTTTCCAAGCAACAACGTGCATCCAACAATGGTACTTGTCCCCTTCTGCTGGCATTAGGAATTATTTTACTGCAGTGACTGATCCTGTTTCATTCCCTTCTTTTATTCATAAAGTATATTAGGAAATAAAATAAAATTACCTTTTCTGCAAGAGCACGGTTGGCATCTGAGTGTGAACGGCTATCGACAGCTTCACATCTATAAATGGCAGATAGTTCTGCAACTTCTTGAGACAATTTCCGGTTCTCAGTCCTGACAGCATCAAGCTCAGCTTGAGTATCACGGAGCTTCCTGAGCAGATCTGTGCTCTATAGACACAACGCAAAAAATTAAAAAAGACAAACTTTCGTGAAATTATTTCCTCTCTTTGTGAAAAAAAAAATACACAGAATTTTATCATCTTACCCCTGGTTTTTCAGGCATGTTGTCCAGATAGTCTCGGATGCGATGATATTCCTTCTCAAAAAAGTCACGCTCAGCCTCAAGAGTTTTTATAATTGGGCAAAGATCTGGTGGTGACTACAATAGATCAAAGAATGAAAAGCAGAACAAATTCTTAATTTTGGGGGGTAATTCATTTAATTACAACAAGCACAGTAATTGAATAAATGAAACACCTGCTCATTTAAATATAAAAGTTAAAATATTTATAGCACCTTGTTGAAAGCAAACATAAACATAGACTTCTATAAAAATAATATCACAAACTTTTCCTACATATCAAGGTCAACAGATGCACACTACATAAAATTAAATTTAAAAGAATTAGGAGAGTCAGGATTCATAACTTCGTAATGTGGGTTGTCTATAGTTTTGAAGATAATGGATGTAATCATTTGAAATTCTGCTGTCACGGCTGGTGCTGCTACTGCTGCTGCCACCATGGACAAAAGCAGTCCTTCGTACTGCAGCTGATCTTGCCTACAGTTGACATGGTGTTTGAAAGAGTGTTATCGAGGGACTGGTACTGCTTCAACTGATAAAAATAAATACTGGGGTATACCTTCACATTCCATGGACCATCGCCTGCCCCATCCATGCACGGGTGGTAATGAGGAGGATGACTAGAGTTACAGCTCTGATGCCCTTCGCACTGAACACCTTTGTTTACCTGTAAAAACAAGTACAGAAAACAATTTAGAACTGAAAATTAAATCAAATTATATTGAGGCATGAATTTATCTTGCCGTGGTAATCCCCTTCAGATTCACTGCAGCTTTGAGAATGTGAGGGTGGAAGTGGTTTAGGATGCGGATGGGAGTTCTGGTGGAGAGATTTGGATCGTCATGGTTTCTGACAGAATCAATCAATTTCATTGATATCTTGGGATCATTTCAAAAGCGGGATATGGTAGTGTTGAAAGAGACATACATACCATTGGATTTGGCTGAGATCTTTCTACTGGCTGATCATGTTTCCTAGTTCTGTCTTTGTCCCTTGGTCCTCTTTCTCGATCTCTCCTTTGCTCTTGAACCCATTTGTCTTTTTCCTGCTCAGAAAACCTGTTGGATGAAAACAATTGTTGAGACATTTGCATGCATGTAAAACTGTGTAAAATCTACTCAGATCCCTAGAAATCAAACCAATTTACCTTTCACTAATATATTCTTCTACCTCCTCTCTTCTTGTTCTTTGGTGAGTTCTTCTTTTTTCTTTTCTAATATCTACATCTTTGTACCTATCAGCTCCTTGGCTGGAGAAAGTGTCTTTTCTTTTAACTTCATTTGTATGAGGATCTTGATTCCTACTTTTGTCAGAATATTCACTGCTTTCACTAGATGTTTGATGTGATACTCTTGAGCCCTTTCTCATACCTTCGGTCTCTCTTTCTGGAATTTCTCGCAGAAGATTTACCTATATCAAACAAAATAAAATTTCATATCAACAAACTTTAATTATGAATTTATTTTTTTATTTTTTGTTTTCCATGCAATACACCATCTGTACCTGAGTTTCCTTGGAATCTATCCTCTTAATTTCTGTCTGAATTGCTGTACTGCGGTTTGAAACACGAACCTGAATGAATAAATTATTTTAAAAAGGACCCAAATGAATGTGAACTAAAATTAAATACGTTCCATCTCATTACCTTGCTATGATCCATACCAGCTTGCTTGCCAGGTGCTGTCTGGGTAGAAGTCCTCTTTATGGAACTCTGCCTCTTCTGCAACACAGGAATGCATGCACATTTGAAATAATAAAGTCACATAAATTGCAGCTGTGTAGGACAAAGACTTGTCAATTTCAGTACGTGCAAATCTTAGCGTCATGTTTATAAAATTTTGCTGGTCAAAAAGCAACAGAGCGGTTACCAAGCGAGAGCTGGAGCTTGATGGTGGTGTTTGTGAGGACTGGAGTGAGGGTGGCGGGGGACAGTCATCACCTCTGCTCAGCTCCTGACAGCGTGCGAACTGTCCTCTATACGTGTTAGTGGGGTAGGGGCCATTGGGGTAGGTCACACCGCGGTAGACGTCGCTGGGGTGAGTCTCTCTGGGGTAGTGGTCCCTGCGGTAGGAGCCGCGGCCGGAGCTGTAGCCACTGTCGCGCGTCGAGTGCTGCGAGGCCTGCGAGGCGAGGGCGGGGGAAGACCAAACAGTCATTTGTTTTCTTTCCGGTCAGTGTGGAGTGGCGAGGACAGGGCAAATGGAGGCTCAAGTACCGCTACGCTGTGGCGACTTCTGGCCGGGACCAGGTCGATGGAGGGAACCCGCTGCACATCAGGGCGACCTCCAGAAGGGGTCTGGGTGCCACGCGAGCTGAGAGGGGTGCCGCGAGGGGGCGGGGGCGGCGGGGAGGGGCGCCGCAGGACCTGAGGCAGGGGGAGGGGGAATGCACTTCAACGTCAGCCAGGGCAAGCGTGCTGAATATGCAGGAGAATACGCAGCAGTCAAACACAGAAAACAAAAATTCTAGGGTAACCCAAACCAGAAACCAAGGATAAATCATTTTTGAAGGTCATGTCGGGATCTACTCAAAAACGCGTTCCGTGGCCATTTGGAACAGGCGTCAAAATTACCTCCAAAAATATTTTTGTATTACGGTTTCTGGGTTGGGTTGCCCTAGAATTTGGGTTTTGGTTTCTCTGTGCACCTGCGTGGCGACCTGGAAGAGCTCCTCCCTCGTCAGCACCCTGCTTCGGCCGGCGGCGTGTCGGCGGGGGCGGGTCGAGGAGGAGGAGGGGAAGGAGTCGTCCCCGCGCGCCGCCCCCCACTTGCTGCGGTGCCGCCCCTTAACAAGCAGCAGGCGTCAGCCACACGACAGAACACGTGGAACAACACTGATAACTCGGCAGTCAAGGTGCTCTGGCAGTGGAACAAACGTTAATAACGTCCCTTGTTCTACGTCAGTGGTATTCAACCTGTGGGTCACAGAGAGTACGTGTACTCTGTGGGGGTGGTGCGGGTCGCGGACTCGGGTCGCGATCAAAGAGGTCAGTGCCCCTCCCCTCCCACTGACCCGTGAGATAATGGGTCGCGAAAATGATCTGCTCGTCCAAAGTGGGTAGCGGTAATGAAAAGGTTGAATACCACTGTTCTACGTGGACAGAACGCTCTCCGCGCTCACGTCAGTGCGGGCACGACAACGACATACTTGGCTAGCACGGTCCTCGCCGTGCCTCATCCTGGCTGCTACCATTGCCGGCGGGGGAGGGGGTGGCACGACTGACAGCTGGGGAGACATCAACTGGTATCAACGGGTCAATCAGTTACACTTCGAACTTCAAAACTATCACTTGAAACAAACAGCAAGATTAAAAAATCTGCCCACAGGATAGGAAATATTTTTTTTTCTCTTATGAAGCTTTGATCCAGAACAAACAAGTTGTACACGAATAAATTTTAGACTTTGAGCAGAGTACCTGAGTTGTGCGATTTTAAGGGCTTAACTTCATTTCAGAAGAATATGCACTAAATATTACCTTTGCTGTATGACTGGGGGAGGTTTCTGAACCAGAGCTGGGTGGGGACTGACTTTCTGAAGACCCATGCAGCGAAGCGGAACTTTTGTCAGAGTCGTGCTTTATGGATGGGGAGTGGGCTGTAGATTTTCGAAGGTGTTGGGCTATTGACATGAACTCAGGGGATGTTGCTATGAGATGGGGTCGGGAACGGAGATCCCACTCGGCTGTCATGCTGCTAATCGTGGTAAGCTGACACAAAAATTGAAACACTATTGCATGAACCTGCTTTGAAAAGTAGATAGTTGAATGAACAGTGGACACTCAAGACAGGTACCTTTCGACCTCGAGGAGCGCGGTTTGGTGCGGAATGAACACTCGTGGCGTTTGGGGGTGCATACTAGAATATTAGAGTTAACGCAATCAACACAAAGTAATCTCAATGAGCACTCCATTGAATGAAAAAGAAACAGCATACCTGACCATCTCTTTTGCAGCATGTTTCTACCACGCGCTCTCTTAGACTCTCATCCTCTGACTGGGATACAGCCTTAGGAAAAGAGTTACATTTATTTAAAATTCTATGTTTACCACCAAAACGGGGAAGAAGAAGAAAAGAAGAAGAAAAAAATGGAATGCTAAACCTTGTAAGTTGTTTCATTTTACCTCCTCATTTTCAATGTGGGGTGGCCCTGCAAAACTATTTGTGGTACTTGTAGTGGTGTAAGATTGCAGAGTCGGTGCCTCAGTAGATGTAGAGCCAGGTTCGTTAGATATTACTGTTGAAAGGGTGCTTTGGGCCTACAATGTTATTTTTCAGAATAAAAGCAAGAATAGAAATAGAAATTGATTCATACAAATTTCAGTTATGATCACTCATTTTACCTGTCCACTGGATGGTGTATATACATTTCCTCTGCTAGAGACAGACCCAAAAGATTGCAGACAAAATGATTCTGAAGGCTCAGAAACAGAGTTACTGCTCTGATGACTTACTGCAGCCTGGCGAACAAGTTTCGAAGGATATGGCAACAGAACAGAGCAAACTGGCAGTAGAAAGCACTATGAAATCAGATAAGAGTTCAATACCTCTGTTTCTGACATTAAAATTTTGTTACTGTTGTATCTTGAATCTTTAGTATAACCTGAATTACTTCTTGATCTAGAATCATTTTCTTGACTACTGGCTGTCCCATACACATCACAGCGTTTGGCCACAGGCTGAGCATGATAGTGCTCATTGACGTTTGAGCAAGTTTCACAACTTCTGTTCATTGCGTGTGACAAGAGTGAGCTTGATAAAATGAGAGCAGGAGAGGTACAGCAATCTCTCTACAAACATGCAATAAAAGCTACTGAAGAGAGGATTCCCCAAGCAAAATCAGGTGAAGGTCAGGTGAGGTGCATATTTACTTACTGCAGTTTGTTCAGAATGTGCTGATGCTGAGCTGGAAGAACCTTTCGATGTTGCACTACCATTGCCCGTGCCAGTTCTTGAGCCGGCAACGCCAGCCGTTCCATTTCCACGAGTTTCTGTGGAACCAGGAGGGGATGAAGCTAGTTTCTCTTCAAGCTCAGCTATCCTTTGTTTCTGATAGGTCACAACTGCCATGAGGCGTTCTATCTCTTTGGTTAACTCTTGCTCTGGAAAAAGCAGTCCAGTAACTCTTGTGAGGTATTTACAAAAAATCATAAAAGAAACACTGTGTTAAAAAAATATGCAAACTTACCAATATGCTGGTTCCTTATAAGTTCACCTCGATCTGCCTGCAGATGAGTTTGAGCATTACTAAGTCGTTGAGTTTCAAGTAGCTGCTTGTTTTCCATCCTCAACTTTTCAAGATCCATAAATAGATTTTGAGCATTTAAACGAGATTCTACACCATTCCTCTCAAGTTCTGAAACTATTTTCTTATACTGAATGACTTGTTCCTATAAATGAAAAAAAAATAAAAATAAATAAAGACAATCGATTTTCTACAGCACAATAAGTAATGAACATTAATTTTTACAACTGCCAAATAATTAAGTTTAATGAATGAGAAATATTTTACCTGTAACTCAGCTATTCTTTGAGATGTTTCTTTGACAGTGTGGTTGCAAGAGTCTTCAACACGCATGGCCACATTATCGACATTTCTAATTTCTGTCTGAAGAACTTGGTTACGTTCTGCTAGGCGCACAGCTCTCATCATGGCTTCATGTTGTTTCCTCAATGCATCTGAAAAATAAGAAAGGAAATACAAATTAATAGAAAATAAAAAATGAGTGTGAAAAGGATTACTAGAAGACAGCTAACAGAACCAACCTTGAAGTTGTGATCGAAGGTTTTTATTGGAATCTTCAAGTGAGACAATAGCTGCCCGAAGGTTAGCAATGGTGTAATCACCCCTTTCGATGTCAGGCTCCCGAGCAGAAGCATGACTACGACTGCTTTCTACTTGAACAGTTAGCTTTGCTATTTCAAGGTCTCTGTCACGAACCTGCAATGGTAAACCAAAACAAAAGATGTGACAAAAATAGAAATAAGACATCATGAGATAAAAATTCACTCAAAGAAATGCAATGATGTACCTGTTGCCTCAAAGATGAGACTGTTTCATTAAGCTTATCAGCCTCTTCCCTCAATAGTTTCATTTCGTAGCGGCATGCTCGCAACTCAGCCTGAGAGCGATCAACCATGTTCACAACAAAGGGGTCCTCTGTATGAGTTAGAGCTCCGCTAAACACATCAAGCCATGGTTTACCAGGGGGCGACTTTTTAGATGGACCAATGGAGGACAGAATTTCGACTTTTGTTTGTTGATTTAATCCATTCTTTTTTTTACCTGAGACAAACATAGTGAAATATTAGTTAAGATACGCAAAATTTCAGTCTCTTAGAACATAAAATACTTTTAAAATGTCAAAAAAATACACTTTAAAAAAAAAAATACCTGTTGTTACATTGGGAGCAGTTTGAAATCTTAGCAACTGTTTACTTTTCTCAGCAGATTCCACCTCTAGTGTTCTGACTCTAGCCAAGTGCTGACTTATTAAAAATTGTAAATCAGCATTTTCATGTTCCAGTTTTCTGCAGCGGGCCCTAGCATCTGCCAATGAAAAAAAAAGTTTCAGATTAATGCAAAAGGAATAAATTTCTCAAAGGCCACAGGAAAAATAAGCTAAATCACAATACCTGCGACAGAATTATCTGCTTCTTCCTTTATATGTGTGATCTGCTGATTGAGTTCTGTGATTTGCTGCAGAAGGCGCTCATTGTCATTCCGGAATGGCTGCACCCCACGGTTCAGGACACGGACTTGCTGCACGGAAACACACACAAGAAGCAATTGCACAAGCATAACTAAACAACAACAAAAATAAAAAGGATTTCTTTCGTAGAGCGGCGACACGAGCGACAGCAAGGGATGGTAAATTCAGAAAATCGTGCTCTCAACAATTTAAAATTTCTTATAAATCAGAGCAAACTGAGGGATATCCATCTTTACTCTTTTCAAAATCAAATAGTCTGCTCTGTTCTAGCGAGTGACACTGAGTGACAGCCCTTACCGCCAGGCACCTGACCGTCACCCTCCTGCGACCGGCCACGGAGCGCGGCCTGGACCCCCCGCAGGGAGGGGGCGGGGAGGGGGGCGGCGAGGGGGGCGTCATGAGACAAGACACGACAGCACACGTCGCGTGCCGCGGGGCGGGCGGTACTCAAGCGACGCGACCACGGCGGGCAAAGCCCTTGGCAAAGCCTCTCGGCGGAGGGAGTACTACACTTCTCGGCTGCGGCTCGCCCTCGGGCTCGCCAGGGGCCAGGCCAGCCAGGCCAGCCAGGGCTCGCGGTGGTGGATGGCGGCCGCCCCTAGGAGGACTGGCCGGGCCCCGGGCCCCGGGGCGCCGCAGCCCCACGCTGCGCTGCTCGGGTTGCACCGCCCCGCCCCGCCCCGCCCCGCCCCGCCACACCACATCGATCTCCAACCTCAAGACAAACCCGGCCCTTACTACCCGCCAGGTGCCACTCGACGCCGCAAGCCGTTCTGAAGTTCGTAATTTTCGAAATGTGTACAAATATTCGATAAGGGTTGTCGGAGAAGAAGAGTGCTCAGCGCTGCCCACCCTCCCCCTTCTGCTCTATTCATTTTAACCCTTCATGACTTGCACCCTCCTGCCCCTCCTACGGAGGTTCCCACAGTGTCATCATCTGCTACGAAAGAGTGCTCGCTGCACAACGAGGCGCCTCAGGGGGTCGGCTTAGTATTGCCCTGGGTCCGCGTTAGGGTCGGCTTAGGGTCGCCCTCTGGCTGCATTAGAATCGACTTCGGGTCACCCTAGGCTTGTCACAGATCACAATAAAATTACAACGACGTATTGTACATTGCGTTCATACTTGTATTATAGTGTACCTTCACCGGCCCCTTCACCTTCGGTACAATACATCCCATCTCAAGACAGCACTGTAAGTCTTTTCACAGTATTTTGGGTACAACGGCACAACATTTTATGCAGTGAAGCGGTACAGTCGGCCTGGTCGGCCCCGCCGTCAGCACGAGCTGCGCAGCTTGCCTACCTCTTCTCTCCAGCGCTCCCGACCCGAGCCCGAGCCAGCAGCACGCCGAAACAAAACACGCGCGCACTGCGAACATCCACCCACCCTTCACGCCGCGCTCAGACCAGCTGAGAGCAGCTCAGAGTCGAGAGTCCTATTGTTTCGGGACAACAATGTCACTCGGCGGGAGCGAACGCAGACGAGTCGAGCTCTAAACTCTCTCAGTTATTTCTCGCCCCTCTCTCCGCCTCGACAGCTCCCATGCGCGCGGGGTTACCGGAAGTTGCTCTGCATCAACCGGAAATGACTTCAAACGCGGCGGAGCATCGCCGGAGGAACGAACCGTCGTCATCCGTCTTAAGTGAAGCGTGGCGCGCGGAGCGCAGGGGCAGCGTAGGCCGTCCCGCCGGGCAACTGTGCGTCCTGAGCGAGGGGTTGCCTACCTGCAAGGGGCACCGGGCTCGGAGAGACGGCGCCCACCACGGCTCGGCCAGTCCAGGCAGAGACACCCTCACCCTCCTCACAGGTGCTCGTCAACCAACTGCCTAAGAGCAGAAGGGAAGCAATGGGAAGGGGGATCAACGGTAAAGTGGTTAGCGTAAAAACGAATCATCGACTGAAGTGCTTAATTGCGCTGCTTGAAGTCCGAAATGATTCTTTCATCACCTGTAGATCAAACTCCATTGGCATGTTATCTTAATAATTCAGCTACATCTGGTTTCTAGTTCGCGAGCTCGCTGCAGTCTCACCCCCGCACCCCTGTCATGTCGAAGCTCATGAAACAAAACACGGCACGACATCCGCTGCTGGGCGAACCCGCGAGGTGCTCTGTTGAACACCTCACGATTGACCGGGGAGCGCATGTAGCGGGCACAGGGTCACGCTCGCTCTGCAAGAGGGGGGGGGGGGGGGGGGG
>CABIKL010001527.1:0-15103 GCA_902196195.1 Aptinothrips rufus
CCCCCCCCCCCCCCAAAAAAAAAATAAAAAAATATATATATATATTATGTATATATATATATATTATGTATATATATATAAAAAAAATTAGTGGACGATACGAAAATATTTTGTATGATTCGCCCAAATTTGGTTGAAACAGGCGACTTTCGTACCTTCCACTTCAATAAAGTTTGTTGAACCGATTTAAAAAAAATAATGTCAGTGCACCATGTGAACACGTGGGAATAGCACCATGATATTTTCGGCGGACCGATAATGTTAGCCTAATACGGGAAATAAGTTTCGCGTCCATGAATCTAGCTTTTGCCAATCTCCACTCGACCCCATCCCCTTCTCCTACTTCCAGGAAGCGGAATTTTGCTAACTTCTCCTCACGGAGCAGCACCAGGGCCATACTGGTATGATACCTGGCTAGAAGACACATGCAATTCTCTTTGTTATACAGAGCTGTGTGGATATAATACAGTAGCTAGAAAAAACATGCAATCCCTTTTATCTTTCAGAGCTGAAGCTTTCATCAGTCAAATAGGAACAGCATAATTTTCACTAGGTGCTTGACACTAATGTGGCATGAGCTGTAGCATGGCTGTAGGCTGCCACCACCTCAGGAGGCCTGAGTCTTCAAAAAGTGCACCAATTTCTTCTGCTTATTCATGTATACAAGGAGCTAAGAAAGAAACTATAGATACAAGTTCGAAAGCAATGTGCAGAGGTGGTCTTTAATAAGACAAATAATCTAATAAACCTGAATTTCTTAAAAAGATTTTGAGTGGTGTTAGATACTATGACTATGTGACCACACAATGTAAATCATAAAAGAAAGAAAATGTGCTATCACTTCAATGAATGAAACACATAAAGCATAGATAGTATAACAACTCAAAAAGACCATGCCAGCTGCTAAAATTCAACACTCAGCAACTGCAAATTCTTGAACTCAATTAGATTTTAACTATTCTTAAAAGAAATTAGCTACTTGATTAAAATTCTAATTAAGAGAGTGATATCTAAAATCTTTGGCCTGCAGAGCTAAGTGAAGATAGAAATGAGAAAACTTTTCAGTACCTGTCAAGACTTGTACAGTGACTTCATTAATCGATCCTCCACCAACGAACAGTCATTCATATCAATTATCGAGGATCAAGCAGCATCAGGCCTACTCTTCTGAGATGGTACAACAACGTCAGCAAAACAGCAAGGTTAGAACCATCAATTATAGTATGCCATATAGAATTCAAAGTTTTAAAGCTCATTTGTCAAGATTTTGAATGTAAGTTAGTAAAATTTGGAGAATGCACAAAAATTTAGAAGATAAAATTTTGTTTCAAGTATTATTGAGAAATCAATGAACCGTCTGAGGTCTTTCCCCCATCAAGCTTGTTCTTATGGAGAAGCAACAGTTAGGTGTCAGTGAGCACTGATAGCCCGATATTTCGTTGGAATTCCCCGAGCTTTTGAAGAGAAAGTGGGTAAATTTAACAACATCCCGACTGCATTATTGAGAATTAAACGGTGTTCAGTATAGACACCTTTTATATTAACAGTAATCCATCGTGTGAGCATTACAGAAATACTCATCATGAACAGACTTAACCTCTAAAAACTTTTGACAATCCCAGTTATATACTTTTTAACATTTAATAAAGACACGGACTCATACACTAAATAATAACGCCCTATCTCCGAAGGAACTCAAAACTAATGTAACAGGGGTCAATAAACTGGAGGATTAGGACTAAATTTAACCCAGTGGGTGTGACACTGAAATTAGAACGCCTTTTGCACTCTTATTTCTCGGCAAATAAAGGGAAATCTTGAGAAACAAGACTTCACTCATATTCTACAAACTTTAATTTATTTCTCACTTACCTGTTTGACTAGAGGCAGCAATGTTCTTTCGATGCTACGCGTTTTTATCTCAAGATTGTCGTAGTCTATCGGCTTGTTTGCAGCCATGTTTATAGTGGGCCGTCTGCTGGCTGGGGCTAGCTCGTTGAGCTGCAGTGTTGTGAGGAGAGATATAGACGCGTCTCTGTATCCACAGTGAAGCACTTGTAGCCGCTCAAAAAGAGCAAAAGAGACAGGCTAAACCAAGAATATGTCGATGCGAGTATAGAAAATGTTGAGCCATTTTGAATCACTCGCACCAACCTTAACAATCATCAATTTCATGTAATTGTCGTTTTACGTTAAAAAAAAACACAAGTACAATGCATTTTTTCAGCAATGACAGTAAATGCTTATTTTTTTTTAATTTTCTTTTTTCAGAAGTTTTCTCGTCAAATCTTTGATTTGCGTTCTTCGATCACAATTGACGTTCACAACCATGTCGAGAAAGAAGAAGATTTCAAGACAACAACCGAAAACGTAGAATGTTGTGTTCAAAATGGCCGAAATGTGTTGGAATTCGTGAGGCAAGTCATTGCCTAAGTGAATTAATATGTGAATTGTTTGTGTTATACATGTGTAGGTGCACCTAATTAAGAATATTATGCTTACAATTTTCATCCTGAAATTTAATGACACAAATACTGGACGTTGCTAATCTCTCGGAGCTGTAAATTTCGTCTTCTAAATTCTAGGCCTCGAACAATCATAACCTTGGATTGGTATAATCACTCTTGTCAATCATGCGTAAATGTTATTGACCCATTCGACTGAATTAATGTGACGAACAGTATTTTAATCTCGGTACTCCCTTTGTGTTGTATCGTTCTCTTATTTTATGGTTGAGGAAAAATACATCGTAGGAATGTAGGCATGTAAATACGTCGTCAGTTCCTCTATAGTGCTTCTCATGTAGCAGAAGACGCACTTCCTAACACCGTCAACAAAATATTAAGAGGGACTTTGTTTTTATAGAGATCCTGGCATAGCATTTCTGAAATGGGTGGTTGTTGATGTTTAGTATTCTAGTTCAGCTTTTCGAATGAATCTGTGCTTTTTATTTATTTTGTATTAATTGGTTTTGAGATCTCTGCTCCAATTTTCAATTAACTCACCTCTCAAATATAGATTATTTTACAAATATAAATAATATACTGTTAAGGCGGAATATTGCTAATGTTCTGTCCATGTTTGTTTCCAGACATATCAGAAAGCAGGAGATGTTTGGTAACACCTACAGAGACCCAACAGGTTGCTATGGAGACCTTCATCCTGAGACATTCCCACAGAACGAAGACCAAAGTGAAAAATTGGGACCAACAAATGGAGCTGCCCTTGGTGCCTGGAATATGCACACCTCGGCTCCACCTGCACATAGCGCGACACACAGTGGACAGCCGTCTCACTTAGCTGCCCCATCCCACTACCATAGTGCTTTCCACCAACATCCAGGAACAGCTGCAGTGGATCCTTATGGATATGCTTTAACTCAGGTGAAGTAAAGCTTTCCTCATTTTAAAAATAAATTTTCTTTAAAAATCTATGTATATGAAAAAAAAAATGTTCAAATGAATATCTCACAAGTTCATTAAACTATCATATCTTAGCAGTTTTTCTGCTTTTATCTCTTTTAGTAAGAATAATGTTCGAATTACTTGTCACTAGTTTCATGACATGCAGCCAATTTTGTCTTGATATTTATTTATTGTCACTGTCTAATGTCGTTATCCTGTGATTTTAGGTTACCCAAAAAGAGACTGAAGTAGCAGCTGCCAAGGATCTGGTGAGGTCCGCTCCGCCACCGGCAGTCAATTCATCTAGTGCAACAGCATGGCCAAGCAATCGAGTCCGTTCTCGCTACCCAGCAAGTGTAAGCGGAGGAGCTTTTCTACCCTATCAGACCCAGCTCAATCATTTTGAGGGATCCACATTAGATGGAGCATCCATACCTCACGGACATGCTCCAGGAAGGAAGCAGACATGGCCGGCTGACAACCCTTTCTCCGGCATGCCTGATCAGCAATTCCAGAGGGACCCCACAATCATGTATGCAGACAATCATAGAGGTAATGTAAATAGTATAATTCGACACACAACTAGTGTGTCAGGGATGGAGGCAAGAAATCCTTCAGCTCAGTCTCATCAAGCAGTTTCACAACACATGCACCAGCAGCCACAGTCTCTCCTACGCCACCACCAGCAGCATTCAGCTCAACATCATCATGAGCTCTTTAATCAACTGGTCCAAAAAGAGAGAGAAGCACATCGACTGCCAGGCTATCAGGATCCAGTTAGACATTCTGTAGTTCGAAGTCGCTTGGGATATCAAGAAGGACTTTATCCTCAGCATCAACATCCTCAATATTGTAATTCCCAAGATATACTTCGGAAGGGCCCCTTACCTGTTCCTGGTGATGGAGACCGTCGAAGTGCATTCACAGCAAGGCAAGCATCACCTTATAGTCATGGTAATTGGAACAAAACTTCCGTCCCATTCTTACCATTTCACCATACTCAAATGTTGGCGTCCCATAGAGCTGGTGGTTCTGCATTTCAGCCTTGCAGTAAAGTTGGAGAGGCGGAACTATACGCTTCAGATAGTGCTCTCTGGCCTAAACCTGCCCAGTTAGACCATGCAAGCCATGTTCAAGTTACCAATGCAGCCAATGGCCATCCTTTGCATACCGTCCACCCTGGTCAGCCACCATGGCTTCATGACGTTCAGTCCCAAATGTTCCTCTCTCGGCAGATGACTAAATCAAGTCTTGTTAACAATAATTCAAGTATGTTGAGTCTTGAGCCAGGACAGGTGGATGCTCATTCTGTCAGACACGCTGGAGGGAGTGCAAATGTCGTGAAAGGCAACACTGTCCCAATTACATATCAACTTTCTCAGCCTTATTTGAGGCCACATATAATGCACCAACAACAGCCTGTTCCTATGCAGCCTCTTCAGCAACAAAGTCAGCCACATCAGTCATCAATGATGTCTCAGCACCATTCTAGCCCACTCTCCAATCCTCAACATAGCCCTATGGTTGCAAGCCCTCACAATAGTATCCAAAGTCCACAGTTGGCCAATACCTGTCCTCAGCAGCAACAAGCAGATTCTCAGCTTTTGCGTGATGATGATGAAAATGGGAAGGAAAGAAATCATCGCTCACTGCGAAATTGTGATAATGTTCGCCATTTTTTTGCAACATGGAATGAAGATGCTGATGTAGGCACCCCAAGACCATCTTGTGTGGAGGAGGGAGAAAATAATGAAAGTGTCGAACAATCTCTTGTCAACACGGAAGAGGGGGCTCTTGTTGTGCTCGACTGTACGCCTCTTCAAGGGGACGAGGCTGCAAATCTAATAACAATGTGCTCTGGCGTGAATCTGAACACGGTTGCTGGGGCTGAAGGCTTGCTTGCCTGCTCTGGTGAAGGAATGTTCAGTAATACTTCTGATACTGTGGCGCAAGGCGTTCTCCAAAACCTCATAGACAGTGCCCAACGATGCGGCACTAGTTCAGGCAGTGATTCAACCACAATTGCCACACCAATTACTAGTCCAACTTGTCAAAACGGTTCTCGTAGTTTAGACATGCTGCTCAATAATGCTCTTCCAACTCCCCCAGCCTCTCAAGAGAACAATGCTGTTCAAACAAGCTTGCCTTTAAGCACCCCAGTGGCTATTGCTAATCTTAATAGCCCGGCTCACTCCCATATTGCTGAAAACTTAAGTCAGAACAAGATAGATGTGGCTGGATTTGGACTCTTATCCCCTCCTTCACCATCTGTCTCTTTGAAACTTCCGATTTCCACTGTGAACACTCCTTGTGTCAAGTACCCCGCAGAAGATCCTCCATCTGTTATTCAATCCAGTAAGGATCTGTTCAGCTCAACTCCCCACGACAGTGTGATATCAGCTTCAGTGAGTGATTCAATACCAAGTGCAACAGAACACCCTCCGTTGATGTCTGAGGATCCTAGAATCTTATCTGGTGAGGGTGCTGAGTGTGCTCCATCTCCTGCAACTTCCCACACTAGTGTGGAAAGCAGGAAGTCCACACCACTACGAGCATATAGAAAAAGAAAGCTTCAAAGTCCAGACCATGCGAATGAAACTCATGATAGTTTGGATTCACACTGTCCAGAAACTCCTGTCATGCGTTCAAAGAATTCTAAAACATCATCTTATTTAGAAAATGAAGACAATGCGATAGATCGCTCAAAATGGGCTTTTGCCCAAATAAATGAAAATGCAAGGTCTTGTCATGATTCCCTTAGGCCTGCCAGTGTTTCTAATAGTATCCTGAAAACCAGTCATAACTGGGGTGAAGTAACTGATTTTGTTCCTGATTTTCATATTGGTAATGGAAAGGCTGCTAGTTCTGAGCATCGCATGGTGGATAAGGGTACTGCTCCTGAATTAAACAATCCAGAGAGTCCGAAATCAGACAGCGTGAAATACGACAGAAGCACTTCTCCTACAATTTTTCTGACCAACAAGGATACTCAAACGGAGAAACAGCAGGAGGTACACTCTAGAACTGATTCTTGTAATTTTAATGATACATTTGTTCAGACATCTGTCAGATGTTTTCAAGATGAAATTCAAAATTGCAGTGAAGAGGATACTTTAACAGGCACAGAAGATGAGAGACTGTCCACAAACCAGACTGAATCAACCATACAGACTGAAATTGCTAGTATTCCACCTTGCGAAACTCATGTGGGTGAAAACAAGGACAATAGGCAAAGTTTTGAAATGTCAACTGCTCTTGAAAGGAAAATGGTAGATGTTTGTGAGACTGCAATACCAAGTCCCAATGATAAACAAGAGGATATGGGCAGCAATGCTGTCTGTTCGTCTAATGTAACCCATGTGGACCAACAGTATAAATCAACAGTTACTGATGTGCTGCGATACAGTGATAGTGACTGTACACCACAGGTGTTTGCATCGAATGATAATCACTTGTCAGAAAATGACAAGGATGTTGGTAAAAATTTTGATGAGGTTAGAACTTGCTCCTTGAAAACACAGGTGGATGAAAATGAAATATTCTCTCTAAGGGAAGAGTCATCAATTATTAGGAAAGTAGGCGGCAGAAATCGGAGTGTAGCAACAGCAACTGAAGACCAAAACATTAATGATGATGATGTGAACCCGAAATATCATTCAAGAATTGTAGATTCATCTCCTGGAAACATTCCTAAGATACTTCTGTCTCGTTTGAGAGATAAATGTTCAAAAAAGAATGGAGTTATCAAGAGGCTACCAAGTATCCGTTTGACTAGAGTTTGTTCACCAATGAGCTCCAGTGGTTCTGAACCAGAATACGTATGTTCAGTTTCAGATAGTGAAGCGGCAACTCCAACCAGATTGAATTCGAATGATGTGGATTCCGAAACATGCAATGACACCAACTGTAGTAAGAATGTATCCTCTCCAATTTCACCAGTTTGTCTTCAGAGAAAGCGTGAAACCGGGAATGCAGCTCATGATTTTCAAGTTAGTGATGTGCCCTTAGATTTTTCGCGAAATGAGAGGCACAGCTCACTGCCAATCAAAATGAAACCAGATAAGAAATATAAATTTGAAAAGAGCTCAGAATGTTCATTTGAAGATATGAACAGATCAGAAGATTCTCATCCTTCTGGCGCAAAGACGTCTGTTTCAGAAATTTTGTGCAATAAGCAGAATGTAATCAATGATAACTCATGCATTACCATGACTGTTTCTTCTGGAAATCTGGCCCATAATCTCTCAAAAACGCTTAGTAACAAACTAAATCAGACCGTAGGTGCTGACACTACTGCAGAGAGGGACTTGGAGAGCTGTGCATTGATACCTCAAAGCTTATCTGGTTCAAGAGTTATTGCAGTTGAAGACAAGACCTTTGAAACACCCGTGACCGGTTTTCAAGAAAGCATGATGGTCGATTCCAAGGAAGCCAGTCCCATTCATGAGCCTCTAGATCTTGCACAAAAGCAGCAAATAGAAAACTTGAGTGAGAACTTGGAATTGTTACCTGACAAATGTCCAAGTACACCTCCAGAAAAGGAAAATTTGGAAATGGATGCAGATGGGCAACATTCTCCAAATATTTCCACTGACAGTCATTTTGTTGCTTCAACAAGTAATGACAAAATACCACCCTTTGCTTGCTCAAAGCAGACCTCTACAGACTTGGAAGTGGTGAAGGTATGTCTACAATCTGAGCAAATTTCTGAATCTTCTGTGAGTGATCAGTCAAGAAAAGCAGTAGAAGTACAGACGGGGAATGAAACATTTGAAAAAGAACAATACCCTCAAAACGAGTTACCTGAAATGGAGAACCAAGTGTGTGAGAGAATCTCAACAGAAAATGCAGGAGACCATACTTCATCATTGGTTGAGTGTTCGGGAGTCAAACTGATGGATTCAGTTCCAGATTTAGTGGGAAAAACTGTTAGTGCAGCGCTAAATCTGGAATCTAATACTATCAACGGTACAGTAACTTGCAGCACCACTGAGGACACGAAAGGTGCGCAAAGAGTTGGAGCATCTGAACTAAACTCAGCTTGTATTGAAGAGTATATGAACAGAGATACTGCAAATTCTACTTGTGATTTGTTTTCCATGCCCTCAGAGTTTTCTCCTGCGCCTGGAAAAGAGATTCAAGATGATTCCGAGATGGGCCTTAATCAAACACTAACTGACAAGAAATCTGATGTTACATCTAAATCCTTGCCTTCTCCTGACAGAATCAGTAATTCCGTAGATTCGGAAGGAAACAATAATTCAATTTGTAATGCAAGAGGGACTGAAGAGAACTTTGTCCTAGATACTGCAACTTCTGAAAATATTTCCCAAGGTGTCTCAAAATCTCCTTCAGACCCTTCATTTACGGAGAACCCCAGCAAAATTTTTGAGAAGCCTGACTTCAATAGTAATTCAGAGCTCCTTGAGGGAAGTTGCAAGGTTACTGCTGGTAGTTCAGACACCTCAAGTACAACAACCCAAAGGGTGCTTTCTCCTGTTGAACACTTCGATAATAGTGATGAACCGCATTCAAAACAAATTGAGAAGAGTTGTGAGATCGATCTGGATTGTAAACAATATACCTCAAATTCAGAAATGCATCCCACTGATCTTTCTGCTGTTACTGAAGAATCCAAGGATGATGAAAATACTGATAAATTGAGCAATGTTCCATCACCAAATGGAGAGATGTGTGATGCAAAGGCAAGTCTGGAATCAAAGAATATACATTCCCCACTGTCTCTGCCTTCTACAAATAAGCAGTCTGAACATGTTGAAGACAGCTCTGCATCAGATCTTTATTCAGCAGAAGTAGGGGAACATTCTCGGGCAGCATCTCCTCAAGTGCCTCTGGCTCCAGATCTGCCAGATCAAAATGATTCAGATCATAGCTCAAAAGGAGCAGAAAAAAGTTCTTTGATAGCTTTTTTGCCTGTGTCCTCTTCTCTGAATCATTTGGAACAGAATGTGGGTATGACTGCACTGGATCAGAATTCAGCACCGGGTAGCGAAAACAACGCAATAAAGTCCTCTGTTTTTGTTCTCAACGAGTCTGAACGTATTGAAGGCAGTGCTCAGTCAAGTTTTGAATCCACATCAGCAACAAGGAGTTACGTTGCAGTATCTTCACCTATGTTACCTGAAAATGTAGAGAACACTGATTTATCCGATTCTGATTCAGCACTATCTGAATCTGGAAAGAATTACTCACCATCATCCTCTCTTTCACCCCTAAATCTTAACCAGTCAGAGCAGACTGCTGATGGGGCTGAATCAGAATGTAATTCACCATTAACCAACAAGACTTTCTCTCCGCCATCTCCTTTGTCTCCCAACGAGCTCGAACAGTTTGAAGACATTTCCAGATCGGGTCTTGATTCAGTTATAATCAGAGAGTATTGTTTGCCAGCATCTTCCACATTGTCGCCTTCTTCTAATCAGCTGGAACAAAGTGAATGTACCAGAACAGATTTTAATTGTACACATGGTGGTGGAATGAATTTGTTACCGGTATCTTCTGTATTGTCTACTTTGCCTGCAAATTCAGGAAATTTTGAGGATACCATCAGACATAATCTTGGTGGGGAGTTAGCTTCAGAGAAAAGTTCTCCAGAAAATGTTGTAAGTAAATTTGGATTTAATTCCTGGTTTTCATCAGCTGAAAAATATAAGGATGAAAATTCTTTTCATGGCAAGCATTTATTAATAGACGTTGGGAGCAAGGACAAGAACACCAATTCTGGAGTCTCTCAGCCAGCAGCTCATGAACTTGCTTATAAAATAAGTGAATGTCATGGAAAATCTTCCAGTTTGTCAAATGAGGTAAAAATTTCTTTGAACACGAATGTACAGAAAAGGTGCATTTCCTCATTTGTTCAAAGTAGAGTTGCTAGTTGTGAAAAGTCTTCCTTGTGTGAAATTCCACTAGAGGACTCTAATTCAGCCATCAGCCACTCGGAACTTAGTCAATTTGGGTCTAAGATAATGAGGACGAACTCCAGAGATCAGTCTGTATCATCTATTGGTGACAAAAATTTTCCTGATGTTCTGCTGAATCCAAATGATGAGCCGGATTATATTGATAAAGATTCACAAAGTAACAGTGATGATAGTTTCACTCCATCAGATGAAGAAAGGGCCTTCCCCGATCCGCGAAAACCAGGCTTTGATGTAGCTCGAATTCCACTGCCTGATGAATGTGTTGCAATTAAAAATCGAATTCTCAAATCCAAGAATCGAAAGAGAACTCATGAACAAAGTAATGAGGACTGCTCTGCGAAGTCAGTACTATCCAAGGATACACCATCTGCTTCTGTTGGCATTCAGTGCTCTCAACCACTAGAACGAAGAAAATACTTTGGGTTTAGAAGCAAATCATCTCAAACTCACAAAATTAAAATTATGTTACGACCACGTAATCTTGATTCTAGTTTTAGAAAATCTCATGAGAGTCAGACGCTAATGGAAGTGGTTGAAGAAGTCTCAAAAGTTCTCCATGATGGTGATGTGAGTGAACTCTGTAAAGAACAGAGTTCATTGGTTTCAAACTCTCTTGTGAAACATTCCACTTTTACAACAGATAAATTTAGAATAAAAGATAACTGTGTTTCGGAGAAGAGTGACAAAGAAAAGACAGTGTGTTTTTTACCAACAGTGCAAACTTCACTGCATGAAAGCAAGAAAGAACCATTTGAACCGCAAAGTTCTACTCCTCAAGAAAAATGTATGAAAGTTGCTCAAGTAATGATTTCCAGTTCATGTTGTACAGCTGCCCCAATCTCAGATTCATTACATTCTCATGAAAAGGTCTCTCCTCCCATTGACATTAATACTGTCAAAACTGACAAATTTGATTTTCCACAGGACTGCTTAAATAACTCCAAATTTCTAGAATTAAAAAGAAAGAGTGTTTTTGTCTCAAAAACATGTAATAGTGTGTCTGAATCAAAAATTCAGTCTGATCTGGAGGTAGATTCTGTGACTTGCTCTGCAGAGGAAGCCAAAGACTCCTGTTACTTGAGCGAACATAAAGAATCGAAAGAAGAGGAGAGTGCCCCCGCTTCATTGAATGCTTCCACTCCCGAGAGGAGTGAATGTAATGTAAAAGAGGAGAGTCTTCCCGCTCCATTGTATGGATCCACTCCCAAGAGAAGTGAATGTATTGTAAAAGAGGAGAGTGTATCTGCTCCATTGAATGGATCCACTCCCAAGAGGAGTGAATGTATTGTAGAAGAGGAGTGTGTATCTGCTCCATTGAATGCATTTACTCCTGAGAGGAGTGAATGTAATGTAGAAAATCAGAGTGTCCCCACTTCATTGAATGCATCCACTTCTGAGAGCAGTGAATGTAATATAGAAGACGAGAGTGTCCCCGCTCTACTCAATGCATCCACTTCCAAGAGCAGTGACTGTAACGTAGAAGAGGAAGAATCTTCTCTTGTTGTTGCTCCAAAGTTATTAGTTGTAGATGAGGTTGAAAAATCCTGTGTAGAGAAGGAGGAACATTATTTTACTGAAAGTTCCGTTGACAATCCTCTAAACATCATAGAAGAGGAGACAATATTCAAACATGCTAAACAAAACAAAGACATATCGCCTGGAAATGATCAGACTGATTCCAAGGCCAACCATCAAGACTCTAAGGAATTTAATTTGTGTTCAAGGTATGGTGAAGGGCAAAATAATAGTGGAGAAGTTCAAAAAAATACAGATCATTTCAAAGATACTAGTTTTGCGGTTGATATTTCAGAAACTAAAAGTTCATTCAGTATAGGTAGTTTTGAAAAGACTTGTTCGAATCACACGATTGAAGATAGTGTTGATGTGGAAACTACTGAACTTTGCAAGGATTTTCCTAATTTTGAGAAAAATTGTGATAAGCAGCATGTAGTGATGGGTGCTGAAGAGAATGTTAATTGTGATACCCAGAAAAAAGAAAATGTGCCATATATATCTGAGGAAAAGAATAGTGACTCTTCGTTTGGAACAGAGGTTCAATCCTCTGGCCACAGTGACGACTTTGGAAAGGCTTTAACTATGTGTGCTGATGTTTTGAATTTTCAAAATGTTAATGAAGAGTCCAAAATCTTGCAAGTTGCCAAAGAAGGGGAAGAATTTTCCCTTATACAGAGACATGAAAACACTAAGGAAGTAAATTTACCATCAAATATTTCAAAGGATGGGTCTAGTATTGAAGAAAGTTCTTCATTAGACACTGACCATCATTGTGATATAAATTTGGGTGCTGAGACTTCACCACAAGACTCTGAACCAAGTGTTTCCTTCGGTGAAGTTCACATGGCCATTGGAAAATCAATGTACAAGCTTTCCACAGAGTGGCAGACCATGTATATTGGTGAAGACAGTAATGAACAGAATGCAACGGATGATGTCTCGACCGCGCAATCAAGTCCTGTCCCTCTTGTGTCTGTCGATCCCAATTTAGTGCATGAGGTAGAATGCGATTTCATCAATGTTGTGGTCTCTAAATCAAATGACGAGGTGAGTGACGTCCTTGTTAATACTGATGTCATCCCCGGTGGCAGTGAGGATATCTCTGGGACAGATGATGTCTCTGCTGGGGAAGAAGATTGTCGTGTAGATGGCACTGTTAAAGAAGACTGTTTAGAAAAGTCTCAGTGTTCACAAGCATTGGATCAAGATTCGAATGAAAACGACTTGCCACCTCTAGAGGCTCCTGGTTCACAAGCATTGGATGTAGAGAGTGCTCTCTCCCATCAAGATTCGATTGAAAACGACTTGCCACCTCTAGAGGCTACTGGTTCACAAGCATTGGATGTAGAGAGTGCTCTCTCCCATCAAGATTCGATTGAAGACGACTTGCCACCTCTAGAGGCTCCTGGTTCACAAGCATTGGATGTAGAGAGTGCTCTCTCCCGTCAAGATTCGATTGAAGACGACTTGCCACCTCTAGAGGCTCCTGGATTAGAAATAGCAAACACAACTGCTGATTCCGACTCTGACCGAGAAATGCCATGTCTGCAGCCAGAATCAAGTGATACATCATATACAAGTCCAGCTTTTCAAACTGCTTCCTCAGAAGTTGTTATCAGTTCGACAGGAGAGCCAGTTGAACCACCCAATGTTGACTGTGAAGTATTTGGGGAGACTTGTGAGATCGTTGTGACTGACGGTTCCATTGCTGGAGATATAGACAAAGACAATGCCGAAAATGACGTAGTTCAAGAACAGTTGTCCGAGGGGCGTGGAGATATGAGCTGCGTGCTTCCGGAACCTGTTTCTGCTCCGAGGAAAGAAATGTCTGTCCTTAAACCTCTTCTGTCGGACTCTGATAATGATTCGTTATCAGAAGACGGCGATTGCTCGAGCAGCAAACGAAGAAAGTTGACGAAGACGCGAGATCCCAACTTATCCGAGTGCTGCGAGCTGTCTAACGACGAGGCTTCGAGGGTCCAGGTGCAGCCGGCCGCCCGCGAGGTGCAAGAGGCGGAGGGAAGTCCCAAGCCTGCGCAGACGAGCGAGGGCGTGGCCTGCATCGAGATCTCCGACATCCGCACCGTGTCCGCCTCGGACGACCTGTACGCGGCGGGCGTGTGGAGCAGCGCGGGCGTGGACGTCACCTCGGACGTGGTGCCCGTGCCGGTGGACTCGGTCTACAACTGGCCCTACGTCGAGGAGGTGTTCTCGACGCCGTCCCCCTCGCAGTGCGTGCCCTGGACGGCGGAGAGCGACGACGGACCCGAGGGGCGGCCGCAGCTGCGGTGCAGCCTCAGCTGGAACCGCATCCTGCCCGTCGGTGAGGGTCTGGTGCTGGGCCCGGCCAAGCTAGAGGCGCGCAGCCCCGCCCCGCCGCGCACCCCGCCCGGCTCGCCGCCCCGCTCGCCGCCCGGCTCGCCGCCCCGCTCCCCGCCCCGCTCCCCGTCCGGCTCCCCGCCCCGCTCGCCGCCCCGCGCCCCGCCCAGCCGTCGAGGACGCGGCAGGAGGTGGCGCGGCGTGGAGCGCGAGAGGGATTCGTGGAACGCGGCCGAGCGGCAGCAGCAGGCGCGGCAGGCTCGGCAGGCGCGGCAGGGCAGCGCGGAGCCCGCGGCCGGCTCCTGCCATGAGGAGAACAACAACCTCATGCCCGGCGCCAAGAGCCCCGTCACCCTGAAGCGGCCCTCGCACACCCCCAGCCCCGGTCCCGCCCCCGCGCCCGGCCCCGCGCCCGGCGGCCGCTTCAAGAAGTCTCGCTCGGCGGGCAGACGCCGGGAGCAGCGGGAACCGCGCAAGGAGCGCAGGACCTCCTCGGAGCCTGGCGTGTCCACCGGCAGCAGCGGCACCAGGAGGTAAGGCACTTCACTACCTGTCGAGTCAGTGTGGCCACTATTCAGAAAAGTCAAAGTAAACAGTACATTAGCCAGGGAAATTAAATGCAGGGAAATGCAAGGTCAGACGAAAGTAGCTCTGTCATTGCATGCGAGCTTGCGGCTAGCCGTGCTGCTTGAACTTGGCGGATTTTTGGAACATTTGTAAACTGTTGAACATGCACCTGGTTTTTTTCTCGATTTTATATTCAAGAATAATATCTGTATTTATGAAATTAATGCAGTTCGTGAATGAAGTCGCGGGAGCAGTGTTGTAAGGTATCGCTAGATAAAAGTATCTAGATACTGTATCTAGATACATTTTTCAGTATCTATTATCTTATCTAGATACTTTTATGACCTTGTATCTAGT